>SNQJ01S0026293.1:19119-29956 GCA_010110895.2 Picea sitchensis | reverse complement strand
GCATACTCAAGCTGGAGCTCGTGGAAACAACTTCCTTCTTATTGAAAAAGTAAGAAATGACTCTCCAAGTTAGGAGGGATAACTGAAAACATTATTGAAGACATTCATCCTTAAATTTGAAAATTAGTCCATCTTGGATAGATGCTTTCCTGTTCGGAAAGTGGATTGAGATTTCTGACGGACAGTGACTTTCCATTGTGGTTAACATGGGAAGTAGTCTGATTGTTGATGTATCATATAAAGTGACTTCCCATTGTGGTTAACATGGGGAGTGGTCTAGGTTAGTCTCTCTTCTTGAGGGTTACTCAAGAAGACTGGCCCACCTCACCCGACAACAATTTCTCATTGTGGTTAACATGAGGAATGGTCCGTTTTGGAGGTTGATGCAGGACAGTCTTTTCCTCTTGTGGTTAACAGAGGAAATGGTCCAGAAAGTCATTCCTTAGGGTTATACATTCTCTCCAGGGTGCACTTTTATTAGTGTAGGAGGAATGGCCCAGGATGGGGAATGGTCAAGAACAATCATTCCTTAGGGTTTATACATTCTCTCCAGGGTGAACTTTAATTAGTGTAGGAGGAATGGCCCAGGGTGGGGAATGGTCCAAACATTCCTTAGGGTTTATACATTCTATCCAGGGTGCACTTTGACTAGTGTAGGAAGAATGGCCCAGGGTGAGGAATGGTCCAGGCTCAGAAAACAGAAACAATCCTTCTTCCTTGTTTGCGAATAGGGCAGGTTGCTATCAGATGTTTGTTATGAAGACTGTATGATAGTAAAGGAGGACTACTGTGGTGGATATGTTCCATTGTTCACAACCATACATTGTTGACCAAGTACTTGTGTGTTACTTGGTGTGGTAGTGAACCACTATATTGTAGTCATGTACTACTATGGATAGACACAATTGTGTTCTATTTTTTGTTCTAACTGCCTTGATGACTATCAACAGTTTATTGGAAATAATCACCATCCAAACAAATGATGAACAAAGATTTTCCAGACAGGAAATTGGTTCAGAGCATTTATTCCTCTAGATTATAAGAGTGGCTCTTGTATCACTCTATGGTGTGATTGACTTATTCAACATCATGTCTAATTACTCATATGAAGTATGGTTTCGAGAGATGATGCGGCTGATGGTGATGGTGATGCTCATGATCTAGTCATGAAATAGTCTAGATGACTATATTGATGCTACCAGGTAAATGGTATGTTTTGTGCTCAAGTCCATTACCTGTAAAAACCTCCCTATCTAGGAGGGAGTGTTAATATTATGGTAGCTGCAGGAGGTATTTACCTCCACGTGTGAACCTGATGAGAATAGAAGACTCCAAAAAGCAAGATAAAACCCTATTGAGTTGGCTAATAACCCTAGAAGTATTGTTGGCTCAAGAAGATAATTTATGTTAGGTTATTAGTATCCAAGAGAAGAAGTCGACCAGAAATAATAATAATATACTGAACAGACACATATCCAGAAGGAGAAGTTGTCCCCAACAAATCTGGCAGAACTAGTATAAATACAGGGCTCTAGTTCTCATTTGACAGCATCTCAGAATTGTAGTTCCCAGTTTGGTGCGCACTGCAGTTCCCAGTTTTGTGCACACGTGTGGAGGAGGACTGCAGGTGCAGCTGCAACATCAGCTAGTTTTCAGTATGAGCTTGGACTATCTCTTGGCTAGGGTTTGGACTATTTGATCAGTCTTTTGTGATGCACTAACATTGGGGAAAGGTGCGCTACCCTTTGTTTGGCTATCTAGCCTAGGGTTTTCTTTAGGAGGAATTCTCAGTCAAGGTTAAGGTTCTTAGAGGGTGGCTTCAGCCTATGGTTGGGTGATGAGGGTATCATGAATGGTAAAAAGAGCACACCATATTCTATATTCTAACAAATATGAGTCCTTATATCAAGAAACCTTACGATGCATTAAATTCATGCACTTGGGAATAAATAAACACAGCTAAACATTCATCATACAAGATCATTGTTATCCCCCTTTCCATGTAATTCATACACCTGGACATGTCATACCTCCAGAACCTTCTCCTAAGGATCCTACTGTCATTCTCATAACAAGTCTCATAAAGACGCTCAACACTAGGCTTCCCTCTCAATTGAGAGCTTGCAGTCATTCACATAATATCCACATGGAAAGTTTAACAGACATAGTCATAACTATGTCCCTCTTCCCATATGACAACAACCATTAAGAAAGTATTATTTCCTCTGGTATTATGAAATTATTGAACATCCCAAAAATATTATCTAGGAAACTCCAATAGTGTGAAAGGAAACAAGACAACTTATCAAGCTTCTCTTTTATGATTCAAACCAATTTTTGTTAACATATATTTTTATCAAGGGAATCCTTTTCTATATTACCTCTCACCACTACTTGAGCATATCAAGTCATACCTTATATGGATACCATCCGCCTCTGGATGTCAATATGACCCATTGGTCATTTAGAAGTGCTCCAACACTTCCCTTACCACATTCAAGATCAACATTTCATTAACCATTCTACCTCATTTATAATGAATTTTAATGTCTAATAACATTTGGAATATTTCCTTAAAGCCCAAGTACAATTTTTGAAGTATGTTACTAACGAAGTATTTTAATATAGAACTCCAAAGTATCTATAGATCATAATTATTCTTTGGTAGGTAGTCCATCTCTTTCCTTTTAAACTTTTGTAGAGGTTATATTTGTTTTGCCTATTCTCATTAAAATAGAAGATAGGTTGTAAAAGTAGATCAATCCTTAACCATTACATCCATAATTCTTCTTTCTGTTCAGCAACATTCAGGGATGAAGGTCACTCTCCTCCCCCCACAGTAATTTTGGCAGATTAGTTTTCTATCTACAAAACAAGGGAGACTATTGTGATTGCTCACTCAATCACTCCATATTTATGTATCTTTTTTTATGAACTTGATTAGAAAAAATGTTTCCCAACAATTCTTGCACCCAGAAACAACTTTGTTTCTCAATTGCCTTAAGATCCAGAGAGTTGCACATGTTCTCCCTTTTCAGAAAATGGTCACCAGACCCATTCCTCTTTCTTAGACATTCCCCTTACGTTAATAGGGATACACACTTCCCTAGAACAACCATGAGATTTTGAACTTGTTCATGTCATTTCACTTCTTCCATGTGGTTCATTCTTAGTCCTTATGACTTCTTTTATTTTACAAAGATGGATTACCCCAACAGGAATATTTTCAGTTATAACAGGTCAAGTAGGTTGATCTCAACTACTCCGATAATGCCTCTAGACATGGAGGATTGTTCTCCCAATTCCAAATCATTCATTTAATCGACATGTTTAATTAATAGAGGCTTCATAAGACCACTTTTTAGGCAATTCCTGCCACCTATTCAGTCCATTTTCTTGTTGGACTCAAGTACTCCTTAAAAAGGGTTTATGCCATTTTCATCCAGGTTTTATTATTAATTCCCCTCGACATAATCCCACTTTGGTAGGACTAGATATCATTTCTCCAAAAGAAATGACAAGCTTCTTTTACCATAGTCTAGCATTATTCAATATCGTTGGGTAAAATCCCAACCGAATTTTATTCTGCATCCTTCTCCTCAAGGAACTTATGCAGATAATTTCCATACGGTAGTAATACTCTCAATAGACTCATCCTAGACTAGTTAAACTAGTCTTATGACTATTCTCTGACCCATCGAGGCTCGTGATTGAATCATTCTCTACTAGATAGGGTAGGGCAGGGTGCCCTCTCCCTTAAAGTTTTCTAACAAAGAAAAAGAAATCACTTGACTCTTTCGTTAGCCCAAGCATGCCAAATGTTGTTTCCTACTCTGATACCACTTTCTAACACACCTGACCCCTAAGTACCTTTTTAAGGGATGGGGCATAAGAATTTCACTTTTATCAATCATCTTGAATCCTATTTTCGATATCTCCTTCAAGTTCATCTCGTCAAGATATTTCCAATGACTGTTACCATCAATTTTGAGCTCTGGATTGGAAGCTATGCCCTTATGAAGCTCTTTAGGCATCATTGGTCAAAGGAAATATGGCACCTATGTGGGTTCGTCTCATTCATACCAGATTTACTATGAAATTACAATATACATTTACAAGGCAATGTTTCCTTCTAGGGATTCGCCCCTGAACCCCAGTCGAGGGCCCGCTTTCCCCCGGACCCCACAGGTGGGTAACCCCCCCTGCACTCCCCTGCGTGGTGGTGTACATTTTTTTGGGGTGTAAATTATTCATGGGGTATAAACATGACTGAAAACAAAGACCTCTGAATTAGGAAGATAATCAGGCTCCACAACCAACAATATCACACTTGGAGACTAATCTCAACAACTCGACCATTGTTTTATATGCTAGACTATGATCCTTCTTGGACCTTGAAAATTTATCATCTTCATCTTCATGCTTGAAGACCAATTGAAACTGAGTAGGAACTCAATTTCTCCCTGGTTACTCCCTTAGTTAACATTAGCTACTTTGTGGGTAGTCTTCAATGGAATAAAATGGGCATCTTTCGTAATCTTTTCCACCACCACCATGATTGAATCATGTTGCTTTCCTGTTCTGGGCAATCCTATGATGAAATCCATTTTCACTACCTCCCACTTCTACTCGGGCATTGGTAAAGGTTGCAACAACCCTGCTGGGTACCTGTGCTCGGCTTTAACCTTTTAACACTCCATACATGTGGCGATGTATTCATCAATATCTCTCTTCATACCTGTCCAAAAGTAATGGCTCTTGACTGTTGCCACAGTTTTTGATATCTAGGGTGCCCAACATAAGGCACATTATGCATTTCATTCAAAATCATAAGTTTCAAGTCCTGGACATTAGGTACATAAACTTTTTTTTTGTACAGAAGTATTCCATCAGCCTCTAATTTATAATTTTCTACTTTCTGGGACATCTTACCTTGCTGTAGCTTTGCTACCAAATCCCTATACTGCAAATTTGCATTTGTAGCCTCCGAAATTATGCCTTTAATATTAGTTCGGTACATGCTAATGGTCCTAGCATGCAATTCATGCAATCTCCTGCTGAGTGCATCAACCACTTTGTTTTCTTTTCCTTTGATATGCTTGATATCAATGTCATACTCACAAAGAAACTCCAACCACCTACTCTTACTATCATTCAAGGTTAGTTGATCAAACAAATAATTTAGACCGTTATGGTCTGTCCTTAGTTCAAACCTCCTTCCCATGAGGTAATGCATCCATTTCCTTAGAGCGTGCACTATGGATACCAACTCCAAATCATGAATTGCATAGTTTTTTTCATGCTCTTTTAGTTTCCTGGACTCATAACATACTACAAATCCATTTAGGTTGAGGACTCCTCCCAGTCCTTCTTTCCATGCATCTATGCACACTACAAAATCTTCATTCTGATATGCAATCCTTAGGATTGGAGCACTGGTTAACAACTGCTTCAATCTTTGGAATCTTCTCTCACATTCTTCAGTCCACTGAAAATTCTTCTCCTTCCTTTTCAAGGAAGTGATAGGGTGAGATATCCTTGAGAACCCTGCAATGAACCTTCTGTAATATCTAGCTAGACCCATAAAGGATATGAATTATGTCACATTCTTTGATGCTGACCATTCTCTGATGGATTTTATCTTCTTAGAATCCACGACTATCCCATCCTTTGAAATAATATGCCCCAAGTAATGGATTTTATTTTGATAAAACGAGCACTTGCTCAACTTGGCATACAGTTGGTGCTCTCTTAAAACTTGTAGCACCATCCTCAGATGTTGTTCATTCTCTTCCTCTGACTTCGAATACACCAGGATTTCATCCAAAAATACTATGAAATTTTTTTCTAGATATTCCCTTAATACACTATTCATTAAACACATGAAAACAACGGGTGCATTTGACAACCCAAATGGCACCACTATGAATTCATAATGACCATACCTTACTCTAAAGGAAGTCTTGTTGATGTCTTCATCCTTTATTCTTACTTGGTGATACCCTGACCTGAGATCAATTTTTGAAAATATCCTAGCATCCTTCAAATGATCAAAGAGATCATCGATCCTCGGCAAAGGATACTTGTTCTTTCCAGTCACCTTGTTCAACTGTCTGAAATCGATGCACAATATCAATGTTCCATACTTCTTCTTCAGGAACAAGATCGTGGCTCCCCAAGGTGACACACTTGGGTGTATATGCCCCTTTTTCAAAATATTTTTAAGCTGCAATTGCAGTTCTTTCATCTCTAGTGTACTCATTATGTAAGGAGATTTTGATACTGGAGCTGCTCTAAGGCATCAAGTTTACAAAAAAATCAATATGTCTCTTTAGGAGTAGTCCTAGTACCTCCTAGAATACATATTCAAACTCCTTTAGTACTGCATGGTCTTTGATATTTGACACATTATCCTTAGGTGATTCCAAGTGGGATGAAAATAATTGACAACCTTTCTTGTAGCACTTCTTCAGCTACATTGCTGAGATTTCTCTGATAGCAACAACTCTAGGAATTCCTTGGACTATTTTCCTATTTCCTTCCTCATCCAGGAAAGTGAATACCTTATTACAACAGTCCAAGATAGCATGGTGCTAGTCCAACCAATCCATCCCAACTAGACAGTCATAAGAACCTAAAGGCATAATGTTCAATTCAACCCTTGTGCTCAGTCCATTCATGTCCACTGGAAAAGACTTAACCAATTTTGTAACCTTTCTCTTGGTTCATGTAGCCAACTCCACTAACCAAGACTTTTCATGTTTTCCTCTCAACAATTGAAAACTTTCGACCACTCTAGGATCTATATAACTATGACTATCCACTGAATCAATTAAAATTGTAAAGTCATGGTTGTTGATCATACCTTCCACTTCAATCATGTGTGACTGATATTTTTCTTTCTTGTTGTCCAGGGATGCGTAGATTCTTGGTATTCTACTTCCCATGTCCTCCACTATTTCAGCCTGTTGAAGATTGTGGACAACTCTCACTTTGTCATTTCTATGGGGGAAATATTTGTACCTATGGTTTCCTTTACAACCCCAACATTCCATAGGTGGTTGTCTTGGCATTTTCACACCCACTTCAGCCTTCCTGGGCTCTCTAAAAGATGGTTGTCCTTAAGGAATGTTTCTAAAAAAGGGTGGATTAGCTCCCTTCTTCCTCTGATCCGTCTTGAAATTCTTCTATTCTTCCCAAGCCTTCTGAAAAGTAGGCTTTTCTCCTTTCTTCTCACATAAGCATTTTTCTCTCCTTATAGTTTATTCCATAGTCGTAGGGTCATCACACTGGATCTTGTCACCGATGGAAGCTGGTAGTCCACTTAGATACCTTCAAATATTGACAGACTCATCTTTGATGAATGGAACATACTTCAGCAATTCCAAAAACCTTCACTCATATTCATCAATGGTCATGCTGCCCATCTTGATTTCAAAGAACTCTTTCATCTTTTGGTCATAATATCTTTTTCTTTAATGTGCTGCACCAGTTGCATGAAATTGCAAGTAGTTAGCACTCCTCGGTGTATCGTGACAAGGGACTAATCGCCTCTCGTGGATCCTTTAAATCTAGTGGTGGTGAGTTTACCAATCACTTGTGGTTTTTGGTGTAACGACAGTCGTACTACCAACAAATGGTATCAGAGGTAGAGGTCACGAGTTTGATACACACTTGGCTCGCGCTGAGGGGGATATTGTTGCATGAAATTGCAAGTAGTCAGCACTCCCCAATGTATCATGACAAGGGACTAATCGCCTCTCGTGGAGCCTTGAAATCTGGCGGTGGTGATTTTACCAATCACCTGTGGGTTTTGGTGTAATGGAAACCGTACTACCAACAACACCTGCACCAGTTGATCCCACCAGATTTACTATGAAATTACAATATACATTTACAAGGCAATGTTTCCTTCTGGGGATACGCCACACTATCACTGAGCATGAATTTGGTGCACATCGATGCTATTACTAAGTTGGAGTTTTGGTTCTACCATTGTGGATTTATAGAGAAAACAAGTATTAAATTTTCATTTATTTTTTTCTAACCAATAAACATTTAAATCTATTTTGTTGTGCTTATATTTTGATGCACTAGTGTGTTTGTAGGTAAATGGAGCACCAAATTGTTTTGAAACCAATATATTATTACCAATTTGTGCAACCTACATCCTTGCGAATGTCTATGGTGTGCACTTGCACTACAATGGTGTAATTATAAGTTGCATTGGTAATATTTTGTTTATTGATATTTAGAGTAAAAAAATTAAACCCAATTTTGTGTGCCATATATCATAATGAATCGGTGTGTCTATATGCATAGGGACCATAGGTAATATTTTTTGTTTTTTATAAACATTCTATTTTGTTACAAATGCATGCAAACTAACATAGGTGTGCATGACTGTTGTGAACATTGATGTGATTGGTAAGTTAGCATACATACCAGTATTATTTTTTTAATGATTTTTTAAAACTAATATTTAATATAATTTAGTGAACCATGTAGCATGATGCACTAGTGCATCTAGAGGTAAAATACACATTAAAGATATAGTTTGTTTTTAATTATTTTAATTGATATTTTATTATAAATTTGCATAACCTAACGTCATTGACCGCATTTGGGTATGCATTGGTGTGATTGCCAAGTGTGATGAATACGGTTTAAACACACCAAGTAAAAAAAATTTGCTAAGAGCTTCAACTTCCAACCTCCACTATAAGTGGAGAAGGAAGAGGTGGTGTTTTCCTTGTAGTGCACTTTGGAAGTAGTAAGGTAGTGTTAACTTCTATCAAACCCTCCTTTAGTAGGCCTAATGATTGATAATAAGTGTTTTCTCCTTAGGTAATGGGTTTGAATTCAAAGAGGATAGGGTATAAAACCTCTAGAATGTGAGTTCAAGTGTAGTTCAATGGAGATGTTATCGTCTTCCATGCAAGACTTTTTCATTAATGGAGAGAGTTATAGAAGCAATGTCAAGAAATTTTCTTCTCACACTGTTCCTCTCCTACTCTCCAAATCCATCGACATTCTCTTTGCGCAGTTACGCATTGCAGCTTTGCAAGGTGGGGCATTGAGTTCTCACAACATTCCTTACACCAACATGGAATACTATGACTATTGATGCACTTTAGGATGGGAGAGATAATTAGTGAACTTCGTAGATGAATGTGATAGTGTGTGAGAGAAATTATAGAGGTTCAAGGAAACATCACAAAGGATTATATGGAAGTTGAGAGGTAGAGGACCTAGTTTGAAGCTAAGTTCAAATAAGCCAATCCAACTCATGATAAATTCACTATGGAATCATGCAAACACATTATGGATTCGAGTTATGGAGAGTTGGAATACCGAATATCTAGGTCTATCCTTTAGATGGAATACTTTGATTTGGAGGCATTTGTCCTTGTGAATCAAGATATTCTATCCATTCAGACCATTGTTATAAGAGTTACAAGATGTAAAAGAATATTAATACACAACTATTGGATAAAAATAGCAGGTTACGTTTGCAATCTGCCTCGCTAGAGCCTATTCATTGTCTTGGAAAAATGTTAAATATTGTTTTAAAAATAATCTTAAAAGCCGAAGTTTTAATTGTTTAGCTAAAGTTGAGATAAAAGAATATTTAATAAATACTTTTATTTAATTTAATAAACACGATTTGAAGGATTTATTATGCCCTATATATGATATATATTTTGATAAAAATAGAATTATACCACTATGCATAACCAACTCCCCATTCATGCAGAGTCAAACCTAGCATATGAGCAACTCGCACATAAACCTATCCGCTATTAAGTGATGAATGTAGCACGTGGGTAGTATAGGGTTAGGGTTTGGGTAGAATACGTTTGTTGGGGACACCTTAGGATTTTATTTTAGGCATTTTAATTTTTGTTTGTAAAATCATGGGAAATTCCGAGGGACAGGATTGCGCACAAGTCTCAGTATCGGTCTCAGTATCGGATGGCCCTGCAAGTCTATCCCAATCACATTTATGCCTAATTCCCAAGGACAACCAAGACACCAAGATACAAATGATTTTATAGTTGTATTTTTAAAAGGCACATTGGTTAATTTTTTTGTAAAATCATGGGAAATTCCGAGGGCACTGTGTATTCAATGGTTTTTATCAGTATCCACCGAGATTGAATTAATGAAACAATGATAGATATCAGTAATGAAAGAAAGGTTAGGTTAGATTAAATAAAATACCATTATTTCCTTCATTTCCCTCAATAGTCTCACGCATAGGTATCGGTCTCGATATAGGATGGCCCTCAATTCCCTCCTTTCCCTCGATAGTCTCATGCACAAATGTAGGTCTTAATCTTGGATGGCCCTTGGTATCGGTCTCGGTCTCCACATAAGAAGAAAACGCCCTCGACAGTCTCTTGCACAACTATTGGTCTTAATCTCAGATGGCCCTTCATCCAGGTCTTGGTCTCCACCTAGGCATCAAACACCCTCGATAGTCTCCTACAAAACCGTAGGTCTCACTCTCGGATGACCCTTATTCTCGGTCTCGGTCTCCACCTAGGTAGAGAACTCCCTTGACAGTCTCTTGCACAATTGTAGGTATTACTCTCGGATGGACCTTGGTCTTGGTCTCCACCAAGGTAGCGAATGCATCGATGTATGGTTGGGAATCAGGATTGGTTTTTCTCCAGCTCGGATGGGTTTTTTTTTATCATTTAGTAGATGGGTGCCCAATTTTGTTTGTAATGAATGGGTGCGGGCGCGATTTTGGCATATGTATTTTGGTTTTTTTTAATGTTCTATTATTATTATTTTTTTAATGTTTTATTATTATTTTTTTAATTTAATT
>SNQJ01S0026291.1:185415-195434 GCA_010110895.2 Picea sitchensis | reverse complement strand
AAATGATGAATAGCGGGTGTCATGTTCAAGAGCAACACTTACTGCCAAAGAATACGAAGATGAAAACATATCCCTTTCCCAAAATTTCTCCCACCATTTCTGGCAAGTACCTCTTTATTTTTACAGAAGCTTGAGGAGGATAACATATTCTTGTTGATGTAAGCTCATCCTTCGGACGAGTCCCTTGGAGTATGTTTACGAACCCTAAGAAGGAGTGGTTCAGTCCCATTACGGGTCTGTCAATGTTTGTTTAACGAGTCCAGAGATAGAAAACTCGAAGTTTTTTCATGATTATAGAGTTTGGAAAAACACTTAAAAGAGAACTCTCTCAGTTCCTTTTTCGTAAAATAGTCTGATGAGACCAAAAAAGATATAAATTATCGCTCATCAGACGCTTACTTCAGATAATTTATCGAGCGTGAAAATAGCAAGGTCGCTTGGCGATCTTTTCATGTTTAGAGAGTCTGAAAAAGAGCTTAAAGAGGACTCCAGGGGGGTTCATTTTTCGTATAACCTTGTTGAGCCCGAAAAAGTGATAAAAGTATGCTCGATCACATTCTCATGTATTTTCAAGCGTGAGAACGAACAAAGACCACGCTCGAGGTTTTATAAAAAAAACATAAAAAATAATCAAAACACGCGATGACAAAGAAAAAATATGTCTGCATCCCTGCATAGGAACTTTGAAAACATTATGCCTGCAAAAATTACACTCAAAAGGACATTAGGGATTAGGGTTTAATAGATAAATAATCATAAAAAACCAAATGACATGGTAAAAGTAAATAAAAAGGAGTACAAACTTTTATTATCACATCATTTTCACTATTCCACTATTTGAGCTCAAAAACCCCTCTTTTACCCTCCAAGTTCGGCGTTAGATTGCGGGAGTTACGAGCATCCATTCAGCGAGCCGTCAGCGACAATGAGGTAGGCTCTTTGTCCTTTACACTTTCATGGTTTAATTTTTTATTTCCATTGGTTAAAAATTCATTTTTGGGTTTATTTTGCAAGCCCTACTTGCACGCTGCCATTCTCGCAGGCAGGCTACACGGGACCTGTGAGAATGGGGCATTCTCGCAGGTGAGCCCACAATAGCCTGTGAGGTTCTTGCGCTGTTCCCAAAGGACACGTGCGAGAACCACAAAGCTCAATTGTTTTTTAAAAATTTACCCAATGAAAGAGAACCAAATCATGAAAAAAGTTGCTAATCTTCTTTGTGTGCTTCTTGTGCAGATAATTGGCCATCAAAATGGTTCTTGAATGGAGCAAAAGGGAGCATGAAGAAGACAATGAAGTTGTCGAAAATCGTCCACCTACAATTGCTTCTTTGAGGGACTATGGCCTCCTGAAGTACTTTCGTATCCCGGGCATGAGGGCCCAAGTTAGGTTATTAGAGTACCTGGTGCGCATGTGGGACCCTGATCAACAAGTATTTCATGTGGGGGTCCACACACTATCCTTAGATATTGAGGAAATTTACTTTTTGACTGTATTGTCATGGTGATGGTACTATGTGAGCCTGACTGGTAGCAGAGGTGGTGGGCTTCCCATGAGTGAGTACTGTTGTTTACACTGTGTTCCTGAGGCAGAGAGAAAGAAAGGAAAAGTAGCTATTTGGGGGGTACAATATTTGACCCGCTGTACTATCCTATTCAGCATAGCTTGGATGGCTGGGAGTTATGCTCCTCACATGGTGCTACAGAGTTACTTCTAGTATGCTATTGAGTGTATTGAACCTCGGGTGTTCAACTGGGCAGATGCAATGCTTCGTAGCATAAAAAGACAGTTGACCAAATGCAGATGAGACAAACTGAAGAAATTCGGGTACGGATCTTTGTTGGTGTCATTCTTCCTTGAGAGGGTCCCATTAGTGAGGCTGCAGGTTGAGTGGAATATACCGGCTCCCAGGGATCCAAGGATGCTGAGATGGTGTTAACTTATGGCCCGGCACATGGTTGGACCGATCATCAAGTATGATGATACTTTCTTTGACTGGCTTAAACCACATTTGTTGATGGTTGACGACTATGCTTATGCCAGGTTGGATTTCCGAGGAGATCCAGATTTAGTACTGCCAGAGGATGCTCAGTGAGGGGACCTTGGTAAGAAGTAGACACATTTTTCTTTTTAAATGCTTTTGTGAATTTTTATCATATTCAAATGTTTTTGTTTTATATGTTCATCCAAAGACTAATACAAAATTCATTTTTGATAACACATATGTTGGACCTTACCGACCTACTGGTACTTCTCCCATTCAGCGGTGAGGAGAGGTAGCGACAGTGCCACAATATGCCGAGGATTATCAGGTGGAACAAAATCTAGAGGGCCTGACCACAGATATTCTAGACATGCCTCTGGAAGATGTTCCACGATGCGATTAGCGTCATATTGTAGAAGTTTCAGGATTCATGAGTCGACTTCTCCGTAGAGTTGTCCGGGCAGTCGTGTGTTATCATGAAGGTCATCTATGACGTCACTTTGTAGAAGCTATGAGCTTCAGATTTTGACATTTTGGTCTTCGGACAAAACTTTTTGTAAAAAACTCTTTTGATCGTTATATATACAAACAAATTCTACCGGTTTATCATGTGTTTGTGTGAATATTAATGTGATTGATTTATAAATGATTCAAATGTCTGTCTAATACATAATTAGCCAATGTATCTATTAATGTATTTAGACATCTAGGAATATGTTGATATTCAATGTAATCAAAATAACGTTCCAAGAGGCGAATTTGCAAATACACCCGTAACAAATTAGGACTTTGGATAGTATAAACATTACTTAACTGTAGTACTACTAGCTGTGAATCAAGTTGCACAACCAAATGATGAATTCCGAGCAAGATAGCATCAATGAATAATTCAATAACGACGCTATACTCTGCAATGTTGTTGGTCGCACGACCAAGACACACACCTCGTAAGGAGACAAGTTCATTTGTAGGGGTGTAAATTGCCCACGCAACGGAAGCAATGTTCTGAGTACTACGGCTAGCGCCATTAGCGAAGCCAATATAGGGTAGTGAAGACTCTGACATCTGGAAATCAAACACAATGTCACATAAGGGAAGAGACCAAATAATGACAAAAGCAAGCTATAGTAACACACAAAAAGTATGATACACTAAAAATACAAGTACTTGTGCATAGATGAGTTTATGCATAGTACTTCTTCAAGTACAACCCATTCCTGGGTTCACTCAAAGGAATACCTTTGTAATCTACCAACTCATAAGCTCCTTTTTCCAAAACTTGTCAAACGATATAAGGACCTTGCCACATGGCTTCGAATTTCCCAGCTCCTAACATATCTCAATCTTGTTCATAGAGGATAACAAGATCACCTTCGGAGAAAACATGAGGCTTGAAATTCTTGTCATATTTGGCCTTGACATGTTTTTTCTGAGCTTCTATAACTAGAGTGGCATCACGTCGAGTTTCGTCTAACCTCCTAAGATACAACAAACGTTCTTCCTTAGCAAAAGTGTTGGGTAGGAGTTCAATAGCTAGTTTTAAAGACGGTATCTCGCATTCAATCGGGAGAATGGATTCCACACCATAGACTAACTGGAATGGTCTAAACCCAGTAGCAGATTTGACGGATGTCCGGTATGCCCACAATGCTGAAAACAACATTGTGTGCCAACTTGTTTTATGAATCCCTATCATTCGTCGGAGCGTAGTTATGAGAAATTTGTTAATCACTTTGACTTGTTCGTTGGCTTGTGGATAATAGGGCGTTGAGTTATCATGGCAAAGACCCAACTTTTCAGTAATTTCAGACATCATAAAATTCCTAAAGTGGCTACCGTGATCAGTGACGATAGCTTGGGGAACACCAAAACGAGCTATGACGTGATTAAAAAAGAATAGTATTGTGGTCTTTCTAGTGTTTTCAAATGTCGGCATCGCCTCGACCCATTTTGTAAAGTAATCAACGGCTACAATAATGTAACCATGCCCCCCGACCGAGTGAGGGTGACATGTCATGAAATCAATGCCCCATTTCACAAAGGGACCAACTGAGACCATAGGGTGAAGAGGAGCGGGATGTGATCGGATCTTCTGATTATAGGTTTGGAAAGCATGGCATTTCTGAATGATGATAATGAAGTTTTTAAACAAAGAAGGCCAAAAATACCCTGTGCGTAAGATCTTCTAGGCAGTAGCATACCCAGACATATGACCACCACATGCTCCAAAATGGCAGTCATTTAGAGCTTTCTCGGCTTCGTCGAACGTTAGGCAACGTCGAAAAATAGAGTCAATACCTCGATGATAAAGAGTATCCCCGAGAATAATGTATTGACGAGTTTGGTAGCATATTCGATGTTGTTCAATACTAGACAAAGTTGGCTGAAAAGTCTGGGTTTGGAGATATATAATGATATCACCATACCAAATATCATTAGTGATAATAAGGAAAAGAGATTCATTGGGTAATGAATCAGCTGCTACATTTTCCGTCGCAAAATGGGGAAAGTCGTATATCAACTCAGCAAAAACTAAGGACTTCTTAGACTTGGCGCGTTTGAATTCCAAGTCAAACTCCTGGAGTATCACAATCCATTTGGAGTATTTGCCCCCTAGCAATTGACGTGTCAGAATGTGTTGCATAGGGTTGCAATGAGAAATCACCGTAGTCTTGTGTAAGAGGATATAGTGCCAGAAGCATTGGACGGCTTGGATGGCAGCCAAGGCCAGTTTCTCGACATGTTGATACTTGATTTCAGTAGGCGTTAGACTTCGAATCAAGTAGTAAATAACATGTTTGTCGTGAGCATCATCCTCTTGGATGAGAACCATGCCAATAGTGTACTCCGAGGCAGCAAGATAAAGGAAATAATCGCGACTGTAATCGGGGGGAAAAAAAAAGCGGAGCTTGTGTTAGGGACAACTTCAAAGATTCAAAAGCATCATTGGCAATGGTATCCCAGACGAACTCTGAATTCTTCTTTAATAGCCACGTAAATCCACACGTTATCTCGGCATAATTGGGGATAAAACGACGAAGAAAGTTTGCTTTCCTCTGCAAACTTTGCAACTGGTGAAGTGTAGAAGGAGGAGGGAGATTAAGGATCGCCTCAACCTTTAAAGGATCCACCTGGATCCCTTGACACGAAATGATAAAACCGAGAAGACGGTCAGATTCTTCGCAAAAAACGAACTTATTAGGATTCAAACGTATACGATAGAACCGACAGCAAACGAAAATGGCTCAAAGGTAAGTTGGGTGATCGACTCGGCGCATTGAATGAGCGGGTAAATCGTCCAAATATGGTTGAATGATGTGCTTGATATCATGGAAAGAATAATACATAGCACATTGAAACGTTGCGCCAACGTTCTTGAGACCATAAGGAAGTTTTTGATAGGCAAAAGTACCACAAGGACAAATAAAAGAAGTCTTATGTTGATCCTCGGGAACAATGTTAATTTGATTATACCTGGAGAAACCCTCCATGAGAGAGAAGATTTCACTTCCGACGCAATCGTCGACAATTTGATCGACGAAGGGGGTAGGAAAGTTGTCTTTGGGACAAGCTTTGTTGATATCCCTATAATCAACGCATACACGAATGATACCTTCTTTCTTGTCAATCGGGACAAGATTGGAAACCCAATCTGTGAGAGCGACTGGATAAATAAAGCCAGCTTTTATAAGTTTCTCTACTTCAAGATTTATAGCAGCCGCTTTATGTGGGTGAACTAGACGAAGGTGTTGCCGGATGGGTTTAGCACTGAGGTATGTCTTTATCTCATGTATCACAATCGCAGGGTCGATACCTAGCATTTCTTCGTAGCTCCAGGCAAAGATGTCATGAAATTCTTTGAAAAGGGAAGTGTATGTGACAATTTCGTTAGAAGAACACGAAGCTCCAATGTGTACATTTTCGACAATCCTAGGTTTGATGGAGATGTCAATGGGAATTGTGGGCGAGATATTGCTTAATTTCCCTTTGGAAAACACATCATGTGCAGAATCGGGAACGGTCAAGATACAACAATGGTCGATGGAGTCGAAATCCATTGGTAGTTCTCAAGAGTATGTTGTTCCAGAAAGAGGATGGAACCATGATGCCCATCGTCCCAAGGGGTGTCCTCCATGATGGACATGATCATCTTGTCAGTGGGAAAAATAACATGAAAAGGATCGGGAGTCAACTCATCAAGAGAGGGGGTATAAGGTGTTGCCAATTGAATGGCTTCATAGGCAGATTCAACTGGACTTAATGGCATTGTGTCGCTGTAACGAAGATGATCTCCATGGTCAGGTACTATCCAGGGGTCATGAGACACAGGAAGTTCATGAGGCAATGTAGAGATCATGTTGATGGAAGCAACTGATGAGCATGGAACATCGGGTGGTGGAATGGGGAAAGTACCCATTAACGAAGAGTCCTTGAGAAGGCCTACACCGACGTTCTCATAACCTGGTGGGGTTTTAGCAATAACCGAGACGTTTCCTGTATGGGTATCGGAATTGAATAAGGCTAGTTGGTCGACGGTAACAACCTTTCCTTGATGAGGGAAACATACTACATGAAAAAGGGTCGACACAACTGTGAGGATGGAATCGATCCAGCTGCGGCCAAGCAAAAGATTATAATCAAGGGGAGCATCAAAGACTTCCACTTCAACTTGGACCGTCTTGCCTTCTAACATGATGGGAAATGAAGGAAGAACACCGTAGGGCTTAAAACTAGAGCCGTTGAATGATTTAAGAGTGTTCTGGGATTCATTCAAAGAAGGAGAGCCCATGGCTTTCCAACAAGCAAGAGACATAACACATGTTGAGGCACCCTCATCGATAACGGTTCGGAAAATGTTTTTGTCAGAGACAACTACTTGGATCTAGAACGCGAGTTGAGGGGGTAACCTTGGAATGTGATCTTCCAAGTCAAAGACTATCAAATTCGTATCCATCGGATCGATTCCACCGATAACTTTCAACAGTGCCTTCCGTTGTGTGGGACAAGTTTGAAGGACTTCGAGGGCTGACATCGCAGAAGGTTCTTACACCAGATCTTCAACAATGCTGTAGTTCTAGACAGCACGAGCATGAGGATTGAAAGTCGATTTCCGAATGACACCCTTTGGGGGGGGGGGTTGCAGAACTATTTCGAGGCTTGGTCATTCGAGATGAATAGGACCATTGGTAGGCGGAGTCGCAGGAGAGGGTTGTGCCGAGAAAGGCGGTAAATCATCAACCTTCTCCTTAGAGGGAGAATAATCTTTGGCTCGAGTAGTGAGTGCAACATTGTTCTGCTTAGAATCACCAGTACACATCAAAACATATGATGTAGTAGAAGATGAAGGTTGGTCATGAATGACCAAATGAGCCTGATGTTGAGATGGGAAGGGTTGGGACAAGACAACCGGTGCAGGTGGTTTTGGAGATCCTTGAAGGAACTTAGTGACCTCGGCACATCGTGGACAATCCTACGTGTAGTGATCATCACCAAAGGGTATCGTGGTTTGCGCTTGTCCCGATCATCAACAGGGGTAGTTTTAGTTTTCTCTGCTTGAGAATTATTTTTTCCCTCCATATTCTTACCTCTTCCCTTTTTAGATTTGTTTTTACTGGCTGGGGTAGATTGGACCGCATTTACCTCTGAAGTCTTGCTGGTGGGAGGGGCAGGAGCCGAATCATTTTGAACATTAGAAGAAGCAGATTAAGGGTTTGTGCTTGAAGAGGAATGTGGTTGGGCTAGGGAAGAGCCAATCACACCATCAGTTGTATGCGAGGTAGCTGGAGTAGTTGAAGTGCTGGAAGTATTAGAACGAGGTAAGTCAGGTAGTAAATCATAAAGGGTACCCGTTTGTGAATAAATGAGGTCAAGATATTGAGCACGACTTATAGCTTTCTCTTCCATGACTATGCTACCCATGGAAATGTCCTTACTGATGTTGTTCACAAATGATTTTGTGAACCATTCTGCTAGCAACTGATCGGGGAGCTCAAGATTAATGAGACGTCGTCTCCTTCGCCACTCATGGATGTGATTAGATATATGAGTTCCTTTGTTCTATTTGAAGGAAGTCAAAATCTCGGTCCCCGTGTCATAATGGATCGGTAACTGGTAATGCGTAAGGAAATCCATATCTAGGGTTTTGAAGTCAGAGAAGAAACCTCGTGGCAATTAAATATACCACTTCACAGCAGAACCTGTAAGGGTTCGTTGAAAAAGACGTAAACAAATAGAGTCATCCATCAATGAGTTGGATGAGCACCATAGGTGAAAAGTCATAACGTGATTGTTTGGGTCCTCTACCTCTTTTCTGTCGAATTTAGGAATGTCCGATGGAAGCTTGTCGGGTATAGAAGGCCATTGGGGAGAGTGACGAATAGGATCATTTAAAATCCTTGACAAATCCAAAAGATCCAAAGTGGCGAGAAAGGGTAACTGTCGATTCACCTGCGGGTACTGGTGGCTTTGGGGAGGAAGCCCTATCGGCAAACCAGTAGGACCATAAGCAATCTGCATATAATGTGAAGACCCAGGCATATTCGGTGGTGGTTGGAGAGGATAGTAGCTCATAGGAGTATACCCTGGAACAGGGGCTTGAGTTTGAGAATTCATCCCCCAAATGGGATTGAATGAACCTGGATATGGTTGGTCCATACTAGGGGGTGTTACGGATGTAGTTGGAAACTGCTGCCCCCCAGTCGTTTGAGGAGGATTTTGTATCAACTGATTCCAATACTAGGCCAAATACGGAGGTATGTTTTTCCCATAAGGTGGGGTAGGTCCTCCCATCGAAGGTTGTGTTCCAATTGGGGGTTTTGTTTCGAAAGGATATTTCCCACTGAGAGGGGGTTGAGTCATACCACCTTTGTGAAATTGTCCACCAACCAGAAACTTATAATTTGGAGTGAAAGATGGAATAGTGCCACTAGGATTAGGATTGATAGTAGAAGATGAAGAAGGTCCTCCAAAAGGAAATTGAGGGAGTGTTGGAACAAAACCAGGAAGAAAGTGCCCAGAAGAAGAAGGACCACTAGGAGAGTCGGATGGAGTTTGTGCAGTAGTAGGAATGGAAGCAATCAATGCATGGTATCTAGGTGGTAGTGTCGGAGTGACATTGGGCATTTGTGGTGTGTTGATGGGAGAAAGACTAACCGCAGTAAACCCGGTTGGAACACTCGAAGTAGCTGTGAGATGGGCCATTTCTATAGGGACGGTAAAGTGATAAGCGATAGTCACCGGTATTGTCTCTGTACTAGAGAGTTCAGAAATCACAGGTGGGTTGATTTCAGAAATTACAGGTGAACCTGGACCAAAAGGGTCCCGTCGAAAAATGCCTGTAGACCAAAAAGGATCTTGTTCCCCAGGTCCAAATGGAGATCTAGAATACAAAACAATTAAATCTCCGGAAGAGTTTGCTCGCATAAAACGTCTCTCAGAATCAGGGTGAAGTTGAAATTCCTCTCGAGTATTTGTAATTCGAAAATTTTCTAGAGAGTCAGTGCGTTCCACTTGCGGTGTGGTGACGACTAGGACTTCACTTTGCAGAGGAGAGCCCTCAGGTGTACTGGTAGACAAGGGTTGAGAACCTTCCAGATGCTCTGGAGATAAACCCTGCATTCTATGGGAACGACATGGAGGAGCTACTGTAAACAAGTGACAAACTTCATGAAGAAAAACCTATGGTCAACTTCAAGAAACAAACAACACGCGCTAGTAAACAAAATCTAGGAAGCAACACCAAGCAAACAAGACCTTCTAATTTTGAAGCCACTAGTTGGTGATGAAATCCAACATTGTAACAATGAGACAAGAAGGGGCTGGGCTAGGGTGGAAAAGTTACATTGATGACCTGCTTAACGAACTTACACCCTGGTGCAAGCTCCCACACATAATCATGGGTATACTCTCCAAGGAGCCCGAGTGAGTTTGGTCAACATCAATTCCAGGTACCGTGAATAATTTCCCCTTCACATTCACCTCGTGTAAGAACCTAGAAATATAGGCCACTAAGGTCACCACCAACAACAATAAATCC
>SNQJ01S0026291.1:149483-161456 GCA_010110895.2 Picea sitchensis | reverse complement strand
GCCTTGTCCCAACGTGTCATCCATACATTGCTTCAGAACTCCTCCTCTCCCTGCTGCATCCTTCATTCACGTTGTGCCCTCACTCCCTTGTCCTTTTGTCCCGTTGACTAGCTCTCGCCTGCCACTCATCCATGCATAAACCAAACTTAGGCTAAAAGAATAATAGATTAATAAGGTTAGCAATAAAATTAGTGTAGTTAAACTAGGCTAGACTAGTTAATAATTAATTAATTAATAGATAAGTTATTTTAGTAACTAGGTTAGTTTTTTATTAATTAAAGATTAAATAAAATAACTAAATAAATAAAACACAAAACAATAATAAAAAACATATTAAAACATATAAATAATTAAAAATATATATATAATAAACATATTAAAACAAAACAAAATTAAAAACATAAAATAAAACAAAACAAAACAAACATAAAATAAAAACCCAAAATACAACCTATCCTAAGTTTCTACCCACCCCAACTTCATGCATACTCACCCCACATAAAAACAAATCATTTTAAATCAATAGATGATAAAAATTCCGGACCCCCCCTCACCATTCGAAGTTTAACGAGACGGGGGGTGGGGGTCCGAAATGAAGTAGTTTATAAAACCACCCCACGAATAGGTGTCGGCTCCACAGTCCAGCAGACCCCCCTCGAAAACCGTTTACCACCTCAAGGGGGGTTTGGAATACCATTCTTCCACCCCAAAAAACCGCTTTCACAGCGTTTTGACCAGTTAACTTGCAAAAGTAATTCCGGGCAGAATAAATCGAATTTTGAAAATCTGAGAGAGTTTTTTCTCCATAACGGGATGAAGAACAAAAAAATCTCTCATTTTTTTCACAGGTTCCATGAGCAGGGAGAATCAAAGCCATTTTGAAGGCCCATTTTTTCAGTTTTTTCATTTTCCTGTTGCAGTCCTGATTTTGGGGGAGGTATTTCAGTGAGTTGGAGGCGAATTTGGAAAAACCAAAGAAGGTTTTTTTCCAGAACATGCCCTTCTACAATAACCTCCTTCAATTTTTTCCCAAGTGTCATAATTAAAGAGAAACATATGTCGAAGTGGACCTCTTTTTTCGTAGAAATCCGACCTGTCTTTCATGGCGGACAATTCAGAATTTTGGGGGATTTGTGGCTATTTTTGGCCGAGGCGGTTGAATCCGACTTCCAAAATTTATGAGGAAATATCTCCTATTTATTCATATGATTTTGATGTAAAATTTGTTGATCATTGCACCCAGAAAGGCTGTTCTCTGTAATTTTTTAGATCCACTAGTAATACAGAGGAATTGGTGCACAGGATTCTTGCGTCTGGACATTGGTGATGTTTTTCTTGCTATGCTAATGTTTTCTTACTCTGTTATCACCTTGTTTTCTAATTCCAACTATTAAAAGGAATTTAAAGAACACAATTTACCTCGGGTACTCTGTATATGGCCTTTTATTAGTCTGCATGTTATTCTTCTGATTTTGAGTTAAATAAATTCTTGAATGATTCTTTACTTAAATGAACCTCTCATTTGTTCTATCTTTCCATCACATTTTATCTTAATCGATCCAATATCTTGGCTATCTCACCCTATGAAGAATCCCTTTAAAAAGTTGTTTATATAACCTTAAGTTTTAACACAGACCCCATAGCCCAATGGGATTCTAAAGCAAATCATTCAGCCAAACACCTCAAATAGAAAACAAACCATGTTCTGCATAACTAGCCTAATATCCTATTTCAAACAAATCTAAATTCGACAGAGAGATCCCTCTCTAAGTCTCAGAGGGCTAGATCCCTGACTCAAAGTGGTTTTGATGTTGCCTCTGTGACTGCCTCCTTAGCCTTGGGAAAATTACAGAGTGCTAACAAGACACATCAAGCACAAGAAACAAATAAACAACTAAGCTAATAACAATTATGGAAACTAAAGTAAAGTGCATAAGGAAAGTAGAATAAAAAATAAACCATATTCATGCCACCAATGGATAGATTGTATTAGTGGGTAAACACCAAAGAGAAAGGGAGACTTATGGGTCCCCTTTTCCTCCAAGGGAGGGATCTTGAACCCCCAATGATTGAGCTCTTCTTACAAACAAAAACTAGAAGGAAATGGTGAAGAAATCAAAATCTCATTCACTCAAGAAGTGATGTGAATAGCTCAATGAAATGGTGCTTGTATGATCCAATGAAGAAAGAGGTTCCTTGTAGGAGAATATAGGCAACATAACAATACAAATAGATTCTTGGAAATATAGTGCACCCATGGCCCCTTTTTATAGAAAAACTTTGAGGCATTATTCAACCAGTCTTTAGTGTGAACAAGGAGCCATTTAGGGCACCTCTAGGTCTTTGACCAGCCCCCCACTCGGATTCAGTTCGGATTTGAGGGTAAAATTGACTTGGGAGATAAACCAAAAGTGGGTGGGAGGCTGACCAAAATCATAAATGCGTCGTTCTAAGGTGTGCGTAGTTTTTTGCGTCCACATTCGTGCATCGGGTGCATGTGCACTTTTTTGGTGTTTTCAACTGGCGCATGTGCGTGCGCTTCCTTTGTATTCTGAGCGCATGATGATTTTATAACCAGTTGTATAGTTTTGTGCCCTTTTGAAATGCATTTTTTGGGCCATGGATGAACTAATAGGTGTTTAGAGATCCTGGATTCTTATAACGATTTGCGGACAAAATTTCAGTGACAACAGTTACTATCTGTAAACCTTTCGTAGGACATAGTCTCTCTTGCATAGGATACTTTTCCTTCTCCACTTTCCCAACTTCATAGAATGGTGACAATATATGGTCCTTATCCTGCAACTCTCTTTCCAATTCATGAATAATACCTCTAAGGAATTGTTCATGACATATCAATTGATCTTGAAGCCTCTGCTTCTCCTCCTTGAGGGAATGTAGTTGCATCCTTGATTCATAATTCTCCTTCTGAATCTGTCAATTCATGCCTCTCTGAATCCTTAATTTCATGAGAGATTTACTCATGTTTTCCTTTGCAAAAAAAAAATTCTTCTTCCAAACAAGGAGTCTTCAAATACCTCCACCAACTTAAGTCTTGGACCTCGTCACACTTTACTTGCAAACACTTCTCAAAACTAGCTTTGCTACCAACTTTATCCGAAAATCCTTAGATGTTAAATTACGCTTTAAAGATACATGTTAACATCTAACCTGCTTCAAAATACTTCTTTATCATCTTTGACAAATTTGATAAACACATGTGAATCTTTTAATTATCCAAAACCTCATAAAATGATGAATAATTTGCAGAATAATGAGAGATAACACAACAGGAAAGAAAAGAACTTTGAAGACAAGAGTTGATGACATAGTTCACCCGATACCAACTTCTGGGCTACATCTTTGAGTCCCCTTCAACAATGAGACTGCTTTTCATTAATCTCAAATGTAAAAAATTACAATGAAAATGGACTTACAAAATCCAATATTGAAGTCACTCTTTAATTCTTCTACTCAATCCTATAAATAGAGGTTACCATTGAATTCCTCTCAAAATTATGAGAAAAATGAGTATAAAGTCGAATATATTCTGAACAAGCTCAAAATGACCCCCTTTACATGTCAAACGATGCATTATGGCTCTCATACATAGCAATCTAGACTAAGACTTTCGTAAACAACACATTAGAAAAAAATAGACACCACCATCATAATCCTCTCAAAAAACTGAGACAAACGAGTATAAAAATGACTATGTTTGGACATGGCACACAAAACAAGATAACTTCATGACTAAGGCATCTCTTGGCATGCAAATCAAGACACCATATTGTACTTTACGTATCATCCCATAATCTTTACTCTGTACCACCTCGTGATCCATGCCCTGTTTAAATAAGGCATCAAACCCTAACCTCCATCTTGAATATAGACTCTAACTTAAATACAATTCCCTTCATGGTTATAACCCACAGAAGTTGGTGGTGCATTGATTGGTGGTTGTTTGTGAAGTTGTTGGAACTTTAGCGGGAGTTTGGGGGTTCAAGCCCCACAGACTACATATTTGGCATATATGTTATATATAGTCTTTAACCATATGGATTCGGTTCTCCCCCATGGGGGGGAATTATTTTTTATCCCTAGGCCAACTTGGCCTTCTTGAAGGTTCCATGTGGTGCCATTTGATTGGCCCACATGGTAGCCTATTATTGGTCCACCTGTCACCAATTGTTCACTGCCACATAGTGTCACTGTACTATATGACCCTGCCACATCAACTGCTGACTGTGTCACCACCTATTTTCCTTGTCATCGTACAGTAGGCCATGTGTCACCTTTCCAATGGTTCCACATGGACCGTATGGTCTACCACATCATTCATAAAAATGACACGTGGCACTTTCCAACTANGGTGCTGCCATATCGACATGATGACATCATGATGATGTCACCTATCCATGTGTCACTCTCCCTTCTTTCCACTTGTTGTATGGATGCTGACATCATAAACTATACGGAAGGACACATGTCATCCTTTAATTCATCCACTTCAATTGTACGGATGTCCCATGGAAGTCTATCATATTGCCAAGTTATCTTGCCAATGTCATGCTAACGTCATCTATACGGAAAAACCAGTTATCCTTTTTCCTTGTTTTTATCAAAAATTTGAAAGGCCATAAATTTATCATACGACGTCTGTTTGAGGCAATTCATGCATCATTGGAAATATCTTGCCCAGATCTACTCAATAAAGTCCTTTTTCAAGAGCATTTGAGATTATCATTTTTTAAGAATTTCAAGATCCTGTTGGACCTCTTTAATCATTCTGGATACTCTTGGACCTCTTTGAGCATTCTATATCCTCCTGGATCAATTCTATATGGAGTGAAGGATGACTTGATCCCTCATGTATCCAGAAAGAATACTTCCAGGGAAATGTGGGAGGCTTTGAAGAGTTTCTTTCAGAGCAAGAATGAGAATCACATAATGGTGCTAAGAGAGAAGCGTAGGGACACAAAGATGACAGTATATGATACAGTGACAAGTTATCTCACTAGGATCCAACATGTTCGAGATGAATTGGATGCAATTGGGGAAATAGTGGATGATTCAGAGTTGGTGAGGATGACGCTCAAGGGATTTAGGAAGGAGTGGACACCATTCATCAAAGGAATCATGGCATGAGAGAAGCTTCCAAATTGGTCAAGGTTATGCGATGACTTGGTTCAAGAGGAACTTTGAGATTAATATATGAATGGAGGTTGAAAAAATAATGAGGATGAGAACCTTTCTCTTTCTGATCAAACAAGGAAGGACAAGTTCAAGAACATTGCTAGTGGAGAGTCTACCTCTCAAGTTAGAAAAAAGAAGGACATGAACAAAGTCAAGTGCTTTGCATGTCACAAGTTTGGACATTATGCAGGTCAATGTATGCAGAGGAAGAAGGGTGGGAACAAAACACAATTGGATGTAGCTGTGTTGGAAAAGACTCAAGTGGACGAGTTTTGCAAGAATTTTGAACAAACAAAGTTCTTACTTGTTTCCCAAACTTCCTTGAAAACCATATCAATTGATGCATGGTTGATATATAGTGGAGCCACATGTCATATGACAGGAGCACAAGAGGTGTTTGAGAGCTTCATAGAGTCTAACTGGAAGATGCATGTGAAACTTGGTATGGGGACCATGCATGTAGTGAAGGGATCTGGAACAATGCCATTTCATATGGAGTTAGGAGGCACATTAAGAGTGGCAGATGTCTTATGGGTGCCATAACTCAAGAGGAGAGTAATATCAATCTCAGTGATTGAGAATAAGGGATTTTATGTAGCATTCAAGGATGGAAAGGCACTGATCAATCCTAGAGGACCTAGCTCAGACAAAGCAACTGTCTTTGGATTTAGAGAGAGAAAATTGTATAAGCTAAAGGGACAACCTATGTGAGAAATGGAAAGAAATAGAGTGATAGAGAAAAAGGAGAAGGTATCTCTGAAGGTTGAGCAATTAAGAGGGAGTCAACCTTTAGGTTCAAGTGGGAAGGAGAAACCTTTCAAGTTTGTCAAGAAGGAGTCATGGTTTGAGATGATCATGTAGTATGCTCAAGAGTAGGAGGCTTCTAGGAGCTTGATCAAAGGTAATGACTCTTTGGAGATTTATTTGAGTGAGATGGAAGGGATATCTTATGTGTCAGAGGGAGTATCCAACCAAGTGGATCGGAAAGAAACCATGATACAATATCTAGTAGTGAAGAGAGAGCCAACTCCGAGTGGGAGAAGTACCTTCCTCGCTAAGAGGGAGTGTTGATGTTAGTGGTAGGATCAGATAGGTACTTCCACATTGGCATGTGTCTAGCATGTGGAAGTCGTCGAAATCCTTCTAGCCTTGAGTTTACTTTAGTTAAAAGGAATTAATTAAAGTAAATTTTTTTTTATTAGTTAATTGATTTATTTAAGAAAAGTGCTAAAAGCAATTAACATGTAATCCATGCAATATAAATCTTAAGTGAGTGTGAGAAGTAATCTCAACTGTCAATCACTTTGGAGATTATAAATAGATTGTAACTCATAATTATAAAAGCAAGGCCAGGGTGAAGGAGTAAGACACTTATGTGAGATACACTTGTGAGAGACTTTGGCGAGAGATCAAGGTAGAGACTTTTCATGAGATGCCAAGTTCGAGGATAGAAAAGAAGTACTTTTTCTAGTGTGAGGAGTGTAGAAGAAAACACCGACTTTTTATTACATAAGAGTGAGGATATATCACTAGTTGAGGTGAAGATATTTCATCCAAGTGTTGATGCAAAGAGGGTTGGATCACGAAGGACCATGATTCAATATCTTGGATAGGTGGAGAAGGACTTTCATCTAGAGGTCATATAGGTCAAGGAGAAGAGAGAGTAGAGGCAACCATAGGTGGGTTCTAGCTGATAGAAGCCAAAGGAAAGTGTAGTGTCATACATAAGTTATCATGCATAGTTTCTATACATGTACGGGGGTCTTAGTGGAGACAGTCACGTGTGTGCAACGTTTTTCTAAAGGAATGGTGTGTACACCTTAGGAAACATGTTGGTACAGGTTAGTATAGTAGCACATGCATTTCCAGGTTTGTATGCAGTGTATATTCTCTTAGTGGACCATTTTCCCTATTACGAGAGCCCTAATTTGACTTTAATAAAAGCATCTTCGAACTGGTTTTCGGCCTAACTCTAGCTACTATAGTCATCATCTTTCTTATTTTCAATGATGATATTGTTCTAATGGTGATGAGTACCTATGATCTTGAGAAGCAACTAAAAATTCTCAAGTATTTTTTCTCTAGTATGAATACGATGTTAATACTTACAACATGGAGGTTATGATAATTAAATCCAAAAAGATCACTTATGCTAATTTTGTGTATGAAAACAACAGTTTGGAGGAAGTGACTTCATACAAATATATAGGAATCAATCTTCTTCAAAATATTAACTAGAACTATAACAATGAGAAACAGATAAAAGGAGGGTGGAAAGCTTATTATGGACTTGATATTTTTAATTATATTTTAATTATTGTCTATTATTTATTAGATTATTATTGTATAATCTATATCTCTATTAAACATTATCACTTTATAAAGTAAATGATTCTTAATCACTACCAATTTTTATGTTTTTAGTCGACCTAACTATATCTCTAGGGTTTGTGATCTCTGCTCTTTTTATTTATTTATATGCTAGGTCTCCCTCTTCTCCTATGTAACTACTTGCCGTGATGGTAGATGTGGCTAGTGATCCAAGACGTTAACAATCAAAATGATGACTATGGACTTTCCAAGCAACTCTGCAAAGAAAATCCTCTTCGGGATTCTCATGACTCATATTATGTTATGTGGTTGTGAAGTTTGGGGCTGCAAATTATATAGAGAATCATGGAGAAATATAGAAATCAACCTAAAGTATTTTATAACTTATAATCTCAAAATCAAAGGCAATACACCCTATCCTATCCTCCTCATAGAAGAAAGTCTTTCCCCCATTGAGAGAATGACTATGACATGGTACATGTTACCATCCAAACTAGAATACGTACAAGGTATTAGATTTTGATGGTAGAAACATCGGGGATAGGTTCCCAATGTCACCACAACACCTTTCATTTTCCTTGTTTAAGCCAAACTCCTATGCTAAGAGGCTTTGGGAGGCTTCTCACAAAGTGATATTTCACCAAAAAGAGTATCAATACTAGTTCCTAAACAAAGTACACTAGGTGAAGGTAGAATTTAATTTTTTTATTTGCTTTCTAAAGTAAAAGATATTGATAAAATTAAAGTGAACAAACAACAAGCTAACTTACCCACAATCCTCAAAATAATGACAAACTAAAGTGCTAGAGAGAGGGGTGAATGTTCTTACCACTTTCTAGATGATTTTCTATATGAATACCTTGATCAAAGTGGCTCGAAATGAGATATTTCCTCACTATCCTATTATTTCATACCTAAAAAATATAATAAAATGTAGAAATCAACAAGGAACTGTCAGATAGTTGGCTTAGGTTGATGGACAATTGGTATGTATTTCTAGTTTTCATTGATTTCAACCATTGGAGAGTGATATTTTAGATTGATGTCAATGCTTAGTGATTGATTTCAACCCTTAGAAAAAGTCTGATAGCAAATTCCGGTAGCACAAAGGTTTGGGTAATGGACCCAAGGTTGTTTAATGTATAATGGTATGAGTTTTAATATATTTGAAGGTAAGACTATTATATATGGATAGTACATTTCATTCCATTTCTGGTGGTATGTGGAACACCACATAAATCCTCACGGTTAGAGAGTTATGGCCATGTGAAGTTGGAGAACCCAGGTTTGGGTAATGGACCCAAGTTTGTTTGATGGATAATGGTATGAGTTTTGATATATTTTCAGGTAATACTATTCGATATGAATATTACATGTCATTCCATTTCCAGTGGTATGTGGAACATCACAGAACTCCTCATGGTTAGAGAGTTATGGCCATGTGAAGTTGGAGAATCCTCATGAATCATCTAGAATCCCCAAAAGGTCAAAGTAGTCAAAGTGGTTTAAGAGATTTTTAGAAGGTAAATAATAAAGTGAAGTGATGAGTGTACTAAAATTCAAAGTGTATACAAAATAAATTATTTAAATAATAAATCTAATGGATAAATTACTAATTGGACAAGTAGTTAGAAGTTGGTTAACCCTAAAATAAGGAAAGTGGGTTAAGATGGTTAAACGATAGCCCCTTGAGGAAGCTACATGAACGTATAAATAAGAGGCAAGGATCTATCATTTGAAAAAAACACTTGAGAATATTGAATATCTACAAGTGACTGAGGTAACCAAAGGATATCTAAGCTGAATTTCAGAGAGAAGGTGAAGTAAAGAAGGCCTAAATTCAGGGGAGGCTAAATTCTTTTGATGATGTTTTCTAAGGTATGTTATTTACAGGTCATCTCACCATTTTCACAATAATTTTTTTTCTAGAATGATTTAGACTGTGATATTTGTTAGCGTCAGAAGTCACTCCTGGATTGCAGCAGGAGCAGAGCCCGACGCCCATTAGTTTTTATGTCATGATTTGTTTAAATGGGTGATCGAATGGATAAAGACTCAAGAAGATACAACTTTAACTCAGGAAACTGGGCCTGGTATGTAGGAAGCAAGGGAGGTCTTGATCCAACTTCTGTTAGTAAATGGATTAAAGGTGGTAGCTGGAAGACTTGTGAGAAGGATGAACATGATTGCCTTGGGTGACAGGCCTTCGGAAGCTTGAGGAAGAACAACTCAGAAGCCAAGATCCTCTTGGTCCAGAGTTTCAAGGAGTTGAGGGGTGACTCGACTGGATCCTCCAATTCCAAGTCGTTCATTGTTAAGAAAATCATAGGAACTGATTAGAAACAATGAAACTGTTACAGTGATCCAACCTACATCATCCTATAACAGCTACAACTCGACTGGATCCTCCAATTCCGAGTTGTTCTAACATAGTAAACAAAGAGATGGAAAAGAATCTGACATCCATAAAGTAAGAAATCTCAAATGCCTCATAAATTAACCAGAGCGACCAGTGCTTCATCAAAACTTTACAATCGGGAGCCTTTCTCAACCATTGATCCATTACAAAATACAAAGACTAAGTCTATATACTCATGAAAATTCACCTCACAGAGGCATGTCCATTCACCCAAGGCTTGGTGCCCCTTCAGTCAAACTTGTACTGATATCTTTCTTCAAGTGCCACCTTAACTGCGCATGGCTCCTGTAAGGAAGGTAGCTGAGCCATTAAGAGCCACATTAGCGTGTGCAGACCTCCTCTAGCTAATCAAGGACTAGGCATGGCCTATTTGGAAAAAATGGTATGCAGGACCCTCTCGAGCAGACTGCTGGCCAGGATTTCCATATCTTTCACTTAATGCATGAAAAGAGGTTTCAACCACTCTTCCTTACCTTCATTTACTTCAAGCGAAAACTAGGCTTGAGGTCGGATCAAATGGCACCCAGAGAATGCGATGAACCTTTCGGCGAATGGACCCGATGCCTTTGGCCCCCTTTGCATAGATCTTTTATTTCCCAGGTGACCATGGGCTGTGACCTTGTGTTTACTCTCAAAGGATCTTTCGACGTTCGTGAATAGGAAGGGGTTGATCCTTGCTTCTTGAAATCGCAATGAGCAAAATGACGAGACGACTTAATCTAGCGCTACGCGTCCCTCTAGATCTGATGGCTCTAAACTCTCCTGACAATGCTGTGGGCCCGGGTCCTGGACACTCCCGGCACCTTGCGCATCGGGAATATGACGATGCTGCACCTTGCGCCTCGAAATCACGATGGGCGAAATAGTGAGGATCCTAATCGCGCGCTAGGTGTCTCCTATGGATGGACGGCCAAGATCGCTCTGTAATACTGCGGGCCCAACTTTGGGCACCTTCGACACTTTCGGGGTTCAGGGTTTTGAGATGTAGAATGATATAGAACTTTCTCCCTTTGAACTCGCGACTGTCGAATGCTGACATGACATGATCACGCACCACGTGTCCTTTTGGATGGACGATCGAGATCATTCATGAATGTATATAGACGCTACCTATCGCGCTAATCCCGATGCAACTCTAGTAACTGCGATTTCCCGCTAACTGCTTTTATAGATGAATCTGGGCCATTGACAACTTACCTTCACCCGCTCACTTGATTTTTAGCCTGAAATGGGGCTTTACGTGCTACGCTTGGGCGTTCTTCGTGCAACCTACAGACCTAGATGTTCTCAGGCCCAAGACAAGAAATGTCGCTAACAATATTGATAGGCCATTGAGAAAACATATCCAAGTAGCTATGGTACTTATTTCATCTTGTGGGTCATTGCATTTTTTGAGTTAAACTTCGTGGAAAATAGGGTTTGTGGCTAGTCCTGAAACTAGTCTAAAACAAGTGTTTCAAGTAAAAATGTTATAACTTCTTAATAGCATATCCAAATTAAGTAAGACAAAATGTGTTGGTTATTATATAGTATTATGTTTAACATTTTCATATCCATACAACGAATATTTTGTGTGGGGCACGCTCTAGAAGTTCGCTCTCTAGAATAAGCCAGAATTCAACAAGGTATTCCATTTTTTCTATAACTCCCTTTCTGAGAGGTTCCAAGTAGTGACACCTGGAGAAATTTCATAAAACACAATGAAGAACATTGTGTACTATTTTCATATCTTTATTCATTACAGGTACATAGTTATGACTATTTCAAGTCAAATTTGGTGACTAATCCAAAACTAGTCATGTGAGACTAAAGTAAAGTTTGATGAAAACGATAGTCTCTTGTTGTTAAAGTTAAGGAAGGTTTGTAGGTATGTGATCATATACACCACAAATCATATTTGGATGATGAAATTGATGAGGGCTTTTGGTTGAGTCACATGTTGGGTACATGGTTGAGACAAGTAGTTCATGAGTTGGCACATACATGAGGTGTATAGTTGATGATGTTGGTACATATTGATGAGTCAT
>SNQJ01S0026291.1:127985-144204 GCA_010110895.2 Picea sitchensis | reverse complement strand
GGTGATTGATCTTGGTGAGTAGATCTAATTTGGTTGATAATATTGATGAGACAAGTTGTTGTTATAGGTTGTTTGGATAGGTTGTTGTGACATGTTATTTGTATAGGTTTGGTGCATGGTTGATGCAGTTGATCATGGTACAAGTTTTGTACAGGTTGGTGCATGGTTGATGCAGTTGTTTATGGTACAGGTTGATTATAGGTTGAGGTACAGGTTGGTGCATGGTTGATGCACTTGTTTAAGGTACATGTTGATTATAGGTTGATTGGTACAGGTTTACAGTAGTATATCTCATAGTGATAGTGTGACAGTGGTTCCATCATTCTACTTATACGTCAGGGTTTTTAGACAGGTAAAGGAAATGTGGTTGTAGCCACCTTCCGGTTGTAGATGGAAAACATAGAGGGTTGTAGCCTCCTTCTGGTTGTAACCAGAGAATTGGGGAGTTGGAGCTTTTCTCAGGTTGTAGCCTGAGAAACTAGGGGGTTGGAGCCTCCTTTCAGTTGTAGCTAGAAAAAAAAGGAAGTTGGTGCTTCCAATGAATGTAATTATTCAAGAGATATAATACAAATAATTCTGTGGTTTTCTCCCGCTTTGGGTTTCCACGTAAAAACACTGGTGTACTGTGTATGTGTATGATTGCTCATTTTTTCATTGTTTATTTTACTCTGCAACTATTGTATGATAATGATACATTTATATAATAATTGAATATTTTGTTTAAAAAGGATTGAATTTCTCTATTACTGATTCACCCCCCCTCTCAGTAATCCAACAGGAACTTGGCCTTTTAAGGCCTCCCACAAGTGCAAAAATGAACCAGATCAATAGATCTGTGGGTATAAAGAGTAGGGAAGCAAGGTATAATTGTATAGCATGCCCCAAATCCTTCATATCTACTATAAAATTAATTACTAGCAGGATGGAAATTACTTTTATAGAATTGGGGTTTAAACCCCCCTAGGGTCAAAACCCAAAATTTCTTGCAACCACTAAAATTTGATTGTTGGGTTGTAGTTTTACACTATATTGACATGAAAATAAAGATATAGCATATAAGTCATATATGGAATGAAAGTAGAAGGGTTTATGAGGTGAAAACATACAACATGCACCCTTTTGAATGCCCACAATAGTGTAGATCTGATGATTTTCCTTGTTGTTATAATGCATACCTACACACTATTTCTTGATAAAACACTTGTAATATGTTTTCAATGAAGTAGAAAACTCAATGGACTATATATGTTGGGGTAGGGAAGTTCCCCAAGTGACAAAAACCCCAATATCTACTAGCTTTAGAGGTATAGACATAAAAAGGAAAGCTAGGGTATGATTTTTGTTTTGTATTTTTATAATAAAAGATGATTTTAAAATATTTGAATATTAAATGGTTGAAGAAATTGAGAGATTTGTTTTACCTCTAACCCTTACCTTTATATGTCTTTTAGTTTTTTCAATTGTGACCCCGTAAGATTAAGATTGCACCAGATGGATTTCTTGACGATTGGGTTTGGAGTGGAAGCACTATCGTCCCCAATGCTAGAAATTCACCAATAAATGGGTTCCTCCTTGGATTTTTCTAGGAGAGATCCTCTACAGGATGGTCTCCAAGAAAATCAATCAACTAGGGTCAAAGTGATAATATACCAATTGGTTGAAGCTACTCTCAAAGGAGTTGGTCCAACAAATTGGGTGTATTACACTTGGATTCCACAAAGAAAGTAAGGAGACAAATGTTTATCTTCTTTCTTCCACATGAGTATGTAGCCCCTCCATGGATTGATTGATTATATATCACAATTATCATAAGGAAACCATATCAAATCATAACTAAAATAATCCAAGACCAAGAAAAACAAACATTATAGTAGACAATCCACAGTGACACAAGAGAATTGAATTCTAAAAAATGGAATTATGATCTCACAAAGTTTCAGCAATGTCAAATGAGAGGAGGGGACAACCTCATATAGTTTTTACTATAATGACTAGTTTCTACCTCCCTCGTAAAATAATATTTGTCTTTTTTTGTTCATCCACAATTGGTTGGAGGATAAACCATTAAATATAATTTTTTATTACATAACTCCATGGTCAAAATGGGATAAGTTCCATTTTTAGATCTCTTGACCAATTGATTTGTCCACATGAGAAGTGTGCCCCACAAGGAAAGAGGTCATATGGTACTAGATGAGGCTCGATTTTGGGTGGAAGATCTCCAACATTCCACTTAGGGAAAATTTCATCTTGAAGAATGAGGTCAAATGGTGACAATTTGTCCACTTTGACTCCAACGTCTAGCTTGACTAATTAATGGAGGTTACAATTTGTCCCAAGAGGGACGAATTGGTCATTTGATGAATAAAATTAATTATTTTTCATGTGGAGAAGGAATCTTTGACTTGCCAAAATTATTCCAATGCTAGAAGACCCCAAATGTTTCATTCTTTGACCGTTTGACCTTGACATAAGAGCCCAATGAATTTTTAGGAGTGGGATGATTTTCTCTTGGGAGGCAATATCTCCCTCTATATTCCTTCAGTGAAAATTCTGCAGTATGGGCTTTCCTCGTGATTTTTTTCTGGTCATTTTGAACCCGTGTTGTATTTTTCCTCAAGGACCACTACCTCTAAAGATGTGTAATGATGAAAATTTTGTGAGAATGAAATATTGAGAACAAAATGATAGTGCACCATGGCCAAGATATTCCTACAAACTCAATAGAAAATAACCATGTGGGAAGGTATAGGTGTGCATGACATGGACGAGACTATTCCCTACAAACTGTAATCACCCCTACATAGGACTTGTGGCTCCGCACAATCATGTGTCCCAATAGATTCATGCCAAGGCCTCCAATCCTATCCAGAACATGAAGAGACATTGAGATGGGGACATGAGGGGGCTGATCATGATCGTACTAAGTCTAGGATTCCACTTCAAAATCATCCATTAAGTCTAGGAGTCCATTACTATAGTACACGATGCCCCTGATAGCATCATTCATTACCTGAGTAGAAGAGATTAAGAAGTTGCCCATTTACAAGCAAGGGAAGCTTCTCACCATCAATGTGGTTGAGGTAGAAAGAGTTGTTTCATGAAATACTTTGAATCTGATATGGGCTAAGCTAGAGGCTCTCAAACTCACCATGATTACATGGTTTCTCACCTTTCTTGTTCCACAATAGTACTAAATCACCTTCCTTGAAGTTGCACTGGTAGGATCTGTTGTCAAATTTCTTCTTAGTATTTTCTTGACTTTGAAATAGATGATCATGTGCATGTTTCTATGTCTCATCAAGTTATATCAATTAGTTGATTCTTTCCTACAAATCCTCTAGCTCTGTTAAAAATTGTTGCATTATCTTTTACATTGGAATCTTTAGATGGATGAGTAGGATCACTTCCATTCCATATACTAGCTTGAAATGGATTTTCCTTGTAGAATATTTCTTTGTAATCCAATCTGCCTATAACACATATTTGAGCTGGTTATCCCAGCTCCTCTTGTTTTCAACAACTGTCTTCTTGATGATGTTCATCAAGTTCTTAGTACTTGATTTAGCCAAACCATTTCCATGTGGGTAATAGTTTTACGAGTGTGACAAAATGATTTCATACTTGCAACAAAAGGTGGATAAATTGACTAAACTTAAGGATTTGGAATTATCTGTTGTGATCTTTGTTGGAACGCCAAACCTAATAATGATTCTACCTTCTAAGAAGTTCATGACCACTTCATCTATCGATTTCTTGGTAGGGCTGGCCTCAACCCATCCGGTGAACTAATTTGTAGTTTTCAAAATCCACTTGTGTCCATTTCTAGAGTTGTCCTTGAATTATCCAATGAAGTCTATTCCCCACTATTGAAAAGGTGCTTCGACCACAAATGGTTGTAAAGGAAGTGCTACTAATTTATGTTTCTCTATGAATAACTGACATGGTTGGCATTCCTTGAAAATGTTGTGCACATATGTAAATATGGTGGGCCAATAAGAACCACCTCTGAGTATATTGTGTTTTGTGGTAGATACCTCTGAATATCTTGTGTGTGGTATGTCTATATCATAGTATTCTATTTTAGAGACCCACTTGCCTCTTGTTCCCAGGAAATCCTGCTATGAGAGTTGTGGATGTTTAGATTGGTCAAGACCAAAACAACAACATCACGAGGATATGAATCCCTCCACATTTTTATAGAGGTGGTACTCCTATTTGGATGAAAGATTGGAAGAATCTTTGTATGGTTTTGCAATGAATGTAACGGGTGAATGCTAAAGAGAAAAACCTGAGAGATATTCCAAGAAAAGTTATATATACATATGTACAACCATTATATACAGCTATACAAATATAGATCAGATCGTTTAAAGAAAAGATAACATAAAATGTGCAAACATATATTTGTGTCTACAAGGTTTTGGAGTCTCCTTCAACAAACATTCTTTCTTTTTGGTAAGATAAACTAAACTCAGAATCTGCTACAACTTTTTCAAGATGAATAAATGAAAGGTCTTTAAAGAAATTTAGATGATAATTTCATTACAACCAAAAACGATTTTGATAGGCCGCACATTTGAAATCACATTATTTCAACTCGAGTCTGAGAAATCACTAATATAGGGCCCCAAATAGTTCTTTGCATGAGAAATTTATAAAAATACCCCAACATGACAAGTTCAATAATGCCATAAACTTAGAGAACTGAAACAACTTCATCAAGGTCTCAATGACTAGTACATGAAATAAAATGAATTGTATTTTCATTTTACAAGCAACTACTGTGCTCCTTTGGACCTAAAATGTTACGAGATGACTAAACATTTCAAAAGAAAGAACTGCTCAAAACAAAATCTTCTTTTTCTCAATACATTCATGGAAGATTTGATGGAAAGAAACATAAAAGAAGAAGATGTAGAGAGACAAGTTTTAGCAAGCCAGTCCATCGAATGTTGTAGAGATAGAACTTTAATTCTTGCATAATCTTCACCACTGCAGAAACGTTTGACTTCCAACCTCTTGATGATGTCTTCTCTTCCCTTTTAAAATCTGCTCTCAATGTTCTTGAAGTAGTTAGGGTTTGTCTTTCTAGAACTTTCCATGGTTCCTTTTTGGAGTAAATCTATTTTAATTAATTCTTGATTTGATTCTCATTAATTACTTTATGTCATTGAAATTAGTGCTTTCAAGTAGGACCCAATTATTCCTTTAATAAAGTTTATTTCATAAACTTTGTTTTCAAATTTTCAATTTGACTGCCTTGAACAAAAGTGGATTGTGCTTTAATTTTATACGTAAGATATTTTTCCTTTAAGCCATGTAAAACATTCCATATTCAATCTTCATCATCTCATATTTCCAACGAGTCCTCTTGAGTGCAATTCAGAGTTTCGTATCTCAATATATGAGCTCGGGAAGTTGAGGTTCCAAGCAGATCTATCATCAAACCATAGAAACCAAGATGACTGTTATTTCAATTACTAAGAGAAATATGGCCAATTTCATACCTTGAAACCTATTCCATCATCTTCCTCTTTGAATTACCTTTCCAATGAGGATTTTTCCAAAATCCAACTCCTAGATCTCAAGTTATGGCCTCTGGAACAAAAAGACTTGGCACTCATCGATCAAATTTGTGGGGCAATATGGGCCCTTGATTTAAATTCCATCCTCCTTCATAAGAATTTTGAGTTTTTTTAATAAAATATTTATCCCAAATGCATGGGATTTTTGGAGATTTCATGGTATATAATAAAAAGTATGTTATACAATTAATGTGAGTTAAGGAGAGACTATGGAAATTTGAACTCAACCCCTTAGAAAATTAGTGAATAATTAAATAGTTAAATTACCCAGTCATCCTCAACCTATGCCCAATAAAAAAAAATTTAGTGCTCAATCAGAGCTCAGTAAGAACCCAGTCAACAACACGTTAGTGCCAAATCATATCCCACATGTCACAGTCTAACATGGTGCCACATGTCATAGTGTAACTAGTTTCCATGTGTCATAATATGGTTGGATGGATAGGGTGCCATGTGTCATAGTGTAATTGGGTAGATAAGGTGCCACATGTCATGATTGTTGGGCACTTTGTTTTTGGATAAAGAGTTGCAAAAGAAGGACTACAGTCCCAGTTTTGGTTTAGTATGAGTTGCACAAGCTAAAGAAGAAGCTGGACAACATAGCAAGGAAAAGTAACATAAATCAGTTGCGAAAAGGACAACGCAACGCCAACAAAGAAAAAGTGGTTGCAATAGAACAAGAAAGAGTGCAAGACAAATCCATAAGACACGACTTAGCTTATATATATGGATGAACATAATTGTAAAAGGGTTGGTTAGTATCACAAGTGTAAGGGTTGGTCATAATTGTTGTTTTCTATTGTTGAGAAGTCGAGTTTTGAGTTCTATAATGTAATCTGTACACCATTTTTGGGAATTAGAGCTTTGCGACATGGGTCCAGAGAGAGGATTTTGTAATAGAGCACTACCTTGTATCTATGAGGTTGTAATTTAGAAAGAGATGAAGATAATATGTGAGAAGGATCCAAAATTTTAAAATATGTTGTGTCATTCTATGTTTATACTATTGCATTGTATCTTTACAACACTTATTTATGTTTCATAAGCTCCGCATGATGTTTTTGTGTTTGAGTGATTTTACGCAACCTAAGTAGCTTTAGTTCTTATGTATATGAGTTTAGGTCTATTCTCTACTTAGATGTCTTGTGCAAGATCATGATGAATCTTGAAGGTTATGTGAACCCACCTAAATATCCTCCTTTCCCTTCCCTATATTTAAGTCTTAGTAATGCTTCGGGTGAGACTTCTTCTCTTCGGAGGAGATGAAAATGACAGCACTCTAGAATACATGGTACCTTTTGCTGGTAACGTGAGAAGGATCCTGGTCTGATCAAACTTGCACCAACAAAATGGGTTTTTTGCCGGGACCTACGTTAAAAGGGAACCTGTAGGGAGGATGCTTCCACGGATTCACAGATCTAATATTGACCAATGGTGGGAGAGAAACTGTGATTCCTTCATATGGAAAGAAGCGGAGCTAAGGGGAAAATATGTGAAAGATACATGAGAGGTAGTCTTTTACTTAGAAAGATTGAGTGACCAGTATGAGATATTCTGGGTTAAGTTCCCAGAAGAAATTTTCCACTGGATAGATAGGCTCTAAGAAGCTCCAGAGTTTCAGGAATGAGTCAAGAGGACCTATACTTGGGATACAAAAAATATTGTAGCACTTTAGTGGCTAGATCATCCAGTCATGCGATCAATTGATTTTTGGGTCAATACCACATTAGAAAGATACATTATTGAGTTTGTAGCCGAGAATCACCAATATTTTTCACGAGCAGAGGTGGATTTCAAGAAATACACAAGGGGAAGGATTTCAAGAAATGGCGATACCTATACTAGGACGACTACAGGTCTGGTGTATCAGATGTTACATAGACAGACATTTGGTGAACGAATGTCCATGAATGAGGGGAATGGGACCTCCTCAGAATCCGATGGGACCCCTTCTAGGACCCATAGGAGGATTTGCTCAATTATTTGTGAACTTACCATTCCATAACCCCACCCCATACTATGTTTTTCCAGGGAGCCAAGTAGCACCAACAATTGAGTACGGTGATATTTTTCGAATCCATGGGCATGGGCCAAGATAGTGCCCCATTATGCAGAAATATTTGATAGTACCAAATACTGTACACTGTGATTTTTGCGTATATAACACACACACTACCAATCAATGTAGAGTGTTGGATGCACTCGTAGACAAGTTGGACCGAACAACATTCAGGGTGAATGAAAATCCTCAGGGACCGGGAAAAGGTCGAGAAGGTGGAGCTAGAGGAGACTTCAGAGGAGGAAGAACTAGGGGAAGAGGACCAAGAAAATTTTATAACTATGATGATAAAGGCCATATGGTGAGATACTGTCCTCATCCAAGGTGACCATGGTGCTCTCACTACAGAAACAATGGGCATACAACTGAAGACTTCCCTGAACTAATTTCAAAATGGGAAGATCATATACATCAACGAGGAAATAACATCATCAGTTCAAAAATCAAGAGAGTTATTAAAGGAAAATTTCCCGTTGGCATAGGGGTATACCCAGGGTTCAACGCTTGAACAATGCACCAACAAAACCCTAAATATCGGCCTTTTCAGCAACACCTGTGAAGTAGATCAAGTCTCACCCGAGGTAGAGGCAGGTGTGGTTGCAGAACTCAAATGTATACAACCTAGCTGGGACACATATCTGTGATTACACCACTCTAACAAAGCACTTAGCATTAGCATTCATTAGTATGTAACCCTTATTCACATCATAAATCTAAACCCTAATTATAGAACAACACAATATTCAACAAGATCTAACACATATAAGCAATTAGCATATGGAAAGAAATCAAGTCTAGCATTCATTCACATCACTAAGAACTTAATATATCATACCAGGTTCATCTAAACATTCATTACTGCACTAAGATTAAATCATATGAAAAATATAACAACCATAATGCATAAAGCAACCATAACACAAGATATATGTGGTTCACCCCAGCGTGGGGCTACATCCACCAAATCTTCTCTTCTTTATTATCTTCTGTCAATCTTCTTACATGCACAGAGCCCAAAAACCCCACTCCACATAGGACAGGAGATCTGCGCACACCTTGCTAGATCCTCCTTTCTTGAGTTAGGTCACAACACAAATCCTTCTTACACAGTCTGTACACAAGCTTCTTACAATCACTTGCACTTATCTTTGCTAGTCCTAACACATAGTATGCACAAAGCCTCTAGCTCCACACTAATCTGATTCTACCAGGTATCTCTACTTTCATCGCCTAGATTTCTATTTATACATTACAAAATGGGCCTAAACATGGGTAAACCTATGGGCCGACATCCCATACCCATTACATAAAGCCTAAACCCAAAATTTCCCTAAAAAGGGGTTGAGATCCCACGATCTCTTCTTCTCCTGGCGCTCTGTCTTCGACCAGCCTGTCGAAGTCCCAAAAATGGTCAAACATGACCAAGGTTCTCCAAAACTTGGTCGAGGGCCAACAGGTCCCCAACACTCACCTATGACGCATCTAGAGTCACTCTGTTGTGGGAAACTTTTCCTCAAATGCCTCAATCTTGGCTCGAGTTGATTCGACCTCCTGCTTTGCCAAGGCCTCCTGCTCAACAAACTCTTGAATATCTACCTCGGTCATAGGTCCTTCCAAGCGTTGTTCGACTGCAATGACTGCTTGTTCTAGTTCTTCTTCTCATCCTTCAATCTTCTCAAAAAGTAGGCAAGCTCCATCCTGGACTGGTTAGAGCTTCTAAGTTACTTCCATGAATTTCTCTATATGGCATGGACCTGTTGCTGAGTCGTGCATTTTTCTTGGGATATTTTCATTCCCTCGATTGTTGACAAGAGCTTCAAATGCGCTTGTACTATCGCTTCTTGCTGCTTTTCTTCTTGGAGCTACGATTCTAATGTCTTTAGTTCAGGGTCCTTAGTAAGGCGCTCATAGTTCTATGCACTTCAACTGCTAAGCTATTTACATTCCAAGGATAATGCCTTCATTCTCTGGACTATGCTTCGGGTGGTTTCTTCTCGCTGGTATCACACTTCCTGCAGGGTGCTTGGTACTGCTTGTAACTCCAATTCTTCTACTCTCTGTTGAATTTGATGGATGGTTGTAGCAAGCTTGGATACTTGACTCTCCACTGGGTCTTATTCTATCTATTCTAAGCATGTCATAGAATGAAGTGCTCAGTTGACTGCTTCTTTAACTCCAACCTGCTTCATGAGTAGTTGTTCTTTCTCCTTCCGGATCTGCGCTTTATCCTCTTCGAACTTGATCTGGATGTCATCCTTCTCTTTTTGCACAACTCGACATTGGTCTATGACTTCCTCTTGTGCTTTCTTCAAGGCCACTGTGGCCTATTCTTTTTCTTCATGCACGTGACAAAGGCGAGCTTCGGTTGCATCAACTATTCTGTGGAATTGGGCAAGCTCATCTCCCAACTCTTTTTCTTCTGATGGCGGGGGTGCAATGGACACTGTGTGACTGGAGTGAAGGGCTTGTTGTACCTATTGGCCCTTGGTTATGGAAGGAAGTGAAGTACAAGGAATAAAATGTAAAGAGTGAGCTTCATGGGAGACACAGTGACTGTCACTGGGTCGAAGTGAGAAAAAGAGCAGAAAAGATGGAGCGAAGTGTGGAAAAGCAAGTCGTTGGATGAGGAGATTGAGGATGAAAAATCACCAAGGGATATGGATCGAGAATGACTAAGAAAGTGGGAAAATCCACCGTTGGATGCTTTGGAGCACTGCACAAGAAGGAAGGAAAGACAGGTTGGCGAAGCCCGTGAAAAGAGGGTCAAGTTGACCTAGGGTTTTGGACACCTAGGGTTTTGGTATTTAGGGTTTTGGCACCTAGGTTTCAACCTAAGGCTATCGGTGAGTGATTGTAATGTATAAATAAAGGTCAAGAGGACCTTGGTTGGGTTGTTCATGATATTTGGTTATTGAGCATTGTTATAGCTCTGTTGAGAGAGAGGATTGTATTGTAGGATCTTCAGCTGTGTGAAAAGGTCAAGTCCTATAACTGGGTGCATAGGAAGGGGAGAGAAAGAGGGATAAGAAAGAAGATCTGCTAGCTAAGAGCACAGAAAAGAACTGTATTCTTTTCCTTAATAAATCATAAGAACAGTTATGTGGATGTATCCCTAGAGAGAGGGTGAACCACATATACCTTGTGTTGTGGATGTGTGATTGATACTTTGATCTCTGTTGCTATTATATTGTTGTTTGCATTGCTGTATTAGATCAAATCTATAACTGTGTAGGATAGATCTAGTTGATAAGAGATAAGTGCATATTGTGTTGCTATTCTATTAGATCCACTTGATATTCCCCTGGTTGTAAACATCTCTATCCTGCAATCCCCTCATAGTTGCTTTGGGTGAGACTGCATCTTCTTTGCAAGTGCTACCGAAAGGGCCAGTAGCTTGGGCTTGTTGGTGTGCTCCTGGAGTGAACCCTGGGTCTTCCCCTGTGCCGAAAAATGGTTCTGTTGCCAGGACAAGAATCTTCATGAGGGAATGTCAAGGTGGTTCCCATTGAAGAAAAAGATTCAAAAGTGGATAGAAGACCAAGAGGGGGACTCCACTGAATCCCAGAAAAAGATCCCTAAGCTGAGTACTGAGGATTGGCTACAAAGATACATCTTCACCGACATTCACGAGATCCTCTTTGGAGGAATCCACCAGGAGCTATATGAGTGGTTGGCTAGGTTAGCTAACACACAGGTCTAGATCATATCTAGACCTCCCGTGTTTTGGACATCAACGTTGATCCAGAAGGTCAACAGGGTTGATAACACTATATCCAGAGCTGTAGATCACTGGTTTGATAGTACCATTGGAGGGTATATCACTAAATTTTCTATTGACAGAACATAATCATATAGCCAGGCCGAGAGATACTTTTTCAAGGGACCACGGGGGAGATTTTTTCATTTTCTGAAGTTAAGAATCAAGATGCTCTTGCATGAAAGCCACATATTAAAGATACAGTAGATTAGCTGGATCTGAAAAGGCTAATGTTTAGAAATTCAGATAGCGATAGTGACACAGAAGCTGGACACATGTGTAGTGGAAGAGTATTTAGAGGGGTTCACCTTGAGAACCTATTTAAGAAAAACTACAGGGAAGAAGGTTTCTATAGTGAAGAAGAGGCAGATCTGACAGACGAAGAGCACTCAGAAACCCAGAGCAGAGGAAGAAGAAGTTGAAGAACTTCTCCGAAATAAGCCAGAAACCTCAGGAACTGCATAGGCCACTGAAGTAAGTAATATCAATCCTCCTATTGTTTCAAAAATTTTAAGTCATCAGAGTATCTCGAATCACTAGAGTCTGTAGAATACTATTACTAGCAGTTCAACATTTACTCAGACAGGAAACCTAGACAACTTTATGGCAGATGAGATGAGGCTCTTTATCTTTAGAGGAGATGGATCTAAAGATCCTGACCAGCACTGGTTCTAGTGCAAGGCCATGTGGAACATTAAAAACATCATCGATGAAGCTGTTAAAAGAAACCAATTCATCACTACACTAAGGGACCGTGCATTAAGTTGGTACATGAAGCTTGTTCAAGGACTTGTGCAGCCTAAGCCACTAAATGAGATCAAGAATGCATTGGTTGCAGATTTTAAAAAACCCAAGTCAAAGTCACAATGTATGACTGAGCTGAAGGAGATCAAACAGAAAGCAGGCGAACCTGTTTGGGAGTTCGACCAGAGATTCAAGACCCTAACAGGCTGATCGACTTTTAAAATCCCAGATGAGAAGAACAAAGAATGGTTCATCGCTGCTCTTTTAACACATATTAGAGTTCCCCTGATGCAACAAAAGATTTCTTCATGGGTAGAAGCTTTGGATATCGCCATGAAGCTTGAATGAACACCTATGGGAGAATCTAGCTCAGGTATGAGCCAGATCTTGAGCCAACTGACCAGTCTATCTCTACAAGTTGAGGATATGAAGAAGGACAAGGGGAAGGACAAAAGAGAAGATATCTGGTTTGTAAGATACAGATCCGAAGGTCATGATAAAGAACACTATCCCTTGTTTTATGAATATTTGGCATCAGGAGCACCAAGCCCCTTGAAGCAAGTTAATATGCCCTGGTGCGAAGTCTGCAGAACCCAACATTGCCCTGGTGAGTGCTACTATATTCAGAAGTATGTTCAGACACCCACAAACTTGTACTACACATTCTATAAGTCTATAGGGAACGATGATAGAGATTGTAGGGCCTTCAACCTGATGCATGAAATATCAAGAGACATATATAAGATCCAAGGTGAAGTACATCAAGAAGGAAACAATGCACAATATAACTCCCCGGGAAGAGGAAATTTCAATCCTCATGGTGGATTCAGAGGACGAGGATGAGGAGGAAGTATGGGCCAAGGCCAAGGACAAATAATCTGTTATAACTACATGTATCCAGGACATCCAACAAGGGACTGTTAGAACCCTTGTACCACTTGCAATTATTGCAACTCATTCGAGCACGTCATTGAGGACTGCCCTATGCTGTTGGCTAAGCTTCAAGAAAGACGAGGACCTCAAAAAAACCCACAAGTACAAATGATATATGTTGAACCTCACGGAGTAGACCCTAGAGTCATTGTTATTACTCGAGGAGGCACTGCTACAGGAGAGGATAGAATGTCCTAGGAAAATATCACAAAAAACTCAGGTATCATGAAAGCTACGGAGAGGACTCAAGCTTTTGATGCGAAGAAAGAAAGGAAAATATTTGAAGAGGCCAGGAAAGAATTAAAAGCAGATCAATGGTCTTCTTCAAAAACACCACTAGAAATAAGAGAATATGGAATGCCTCACACATTTGATCATTCTGCTTCGCCCAGAGAGGGAAAAGAGGTAAGTAAACTTCTTAGTTTCTTATATATGTTTATGGAACTACTTAAAGATGGGAAAGCCATAAAAGAACTACAAAACCTAGTTAAATAGTATGAGCTAGGAAAAATAGACCCCTTACTTAATAGGGAAGTACACCATATTGGTCAAAAGAGAAGGACAAATAAAGAATTACACTTGAATGCTCAGATAGGAGAATATGATATAGACTATGTGGTCCTCAACTTGGGATCAGAGGTCAATGTCATGACGAAGCAAACCTGGGCACTAATGGGAAAACTAAAGCTAATCTATTCCCCTATCAGAATCTGCATGGCCAATCAAGAAGCTGTTAGACCATTTGGACAGTTGGAACATGTCCCTATGGACATCGACGGAGTTAGAACCTTTGCATATTTTGAGGTAGTTGAAATTGTTGATGACAACTGCCCTTACCCTTCATTATTAGGAATTGATTGGGCCTTCAACAATTCTAATTTTTTTTATCCAAAGAAGAAGTGTATGACATTTGAAAGAGATGGCCTTAGATTCATTGCACCTATAGATCGAGATGAGGTTCCTAGATACACAAAGCCTGTCAGAGAAGAAGACCACGTGTACAAACTGGAAAACATCTACCAACTAACATTCAGACAACATGATTATATCAATCCTACAGTCGATGGGAATATGAGCTAGCAAAGCGATAGTGCATGTTCATCAGACTCATAAGAAGAACTAGAAAACTGGCAGAACCATATGTATGAAGTCTCTACCAGAAGATGTGCTAGACTAACCAGAGAGGTTCGCTGGATCGACACAATAGTGAGTAACTTACCCACATTGGATGGGTTGAACCCATTAGAAAACTTCTTATCAGAGTTTGAGACAAGTGTACTAGCACAACAGAGGCTATTGGCAATGGATGAGGCCATGAAATCCACACCAGCAAGATGGTGGGGGACGAACAAAATAAACATCACAGATTGGTAATAATGTCAAACTTTGATGATAACATGGTTCTCGACACAAGCAGTAAGATGCGAAGTGAGTTACACAGGTTGAGGTTTCCTAAAGGACCATGTGCGAAGCTATGAAGAGGCCTGGAGTGACATTCCTTGAGAACAATGGGTGCACCAATTCATTAACATGCTGGACACGATTCCTATCAACTGGTACCTCCAAGTGGAGCTACGCCTCACCACTACAGATTGGGAAGGTACGATTCAAAATTTTGTAACCACCTTTTTGTTTGAAAGTGAATTTCTTTTAGTAGACCATGCATTACATATTGTGAGATAGAGGGTATTCAAAGAGGCATCCAACCTGCCTATGGAACAAGAAGAGGACGAATGGACTCTGCCATTCCAGAAATTGCAAGAATGTTACAATATCAATGTTGACAATGATGATGATCCCAGAAAGGTAAACATCACTGAGACAAAAGTCCAAAGAGATGTGGAAGGACCAAGAGTAGAGCTACCATTTATTGGTCAGCCAATCAAGATCAAAAAGGTCAACATTGGAACGGAGGAGACACCAAAGCTTGCCAATGTTAGAGATTACTGTTGGTTGTGGAGCCTAATTATCTTCCTGATTCAAAGGTATTTTACTTTTAGCTATGTTTATACCCCATGAAGTATTTACACCCCAGAAGTATGTACACTCTTCCATGTGGGGGAGTGCAGAGGGGGGGTACCCCCTCTGTGGGATCTGGGGGCAAGTAGGGGTTCAGGGGCGAAGCCCCCGAAAGAAAAAATTGCCTTGTAAATGTATATTGCAATTTCATTGTAAATCTGGACTGTTCATTATAAGGTCACATATCTAACGATAGAGATTATGTTAGGGTTTTTTTCCCTAGAAAGAAACCCTCTTTTATGAGGGAATTGTATTGGGGCTATGGTGGATGGTGAATATTGTATTATGAGATAGGAGACTGTGAGAGAAAGAAGAGGAAGTTATAGTGGGTTTGCTGTAGGTTGTATCCCTTCATATGCTGGATAATAATAAAGGAAGGACCTGGAAATTTCTCTGGTGGACGTAGCCCACACTGGGTGAACCACATAAATCTGTGTCCTTATTGTATTGTGTATCTTCTGTGTTTTGTTTCCACATTTGTTTTATTTTATTGCTCCATGGTCTTGTTTTTCTAACCACTGGTATCAGAGCGAAAGGTAACTCGCATGAAAAGAGGGTTCCTGGTTCAAGTGGGAGCAATGTTGGAAGATGGAAAGTTTAGGGTCGAGAAATTTAATGGCCAAAACTACTTTTTATGGAAGATGTAGATGGAAGACTATTTATATTAGAAGGATCTATTCCTACCATTGGGCAGAATAACAAAGAAGCCAGCGGCTACAAAGGATGAAGAATGGGAGATTCTTGACAGAAAGGCTCTAGGAATGATACGGCTGAGCTTGGAAGCATTGGTGGCTTTCAATATTTCCAAAGAAAAGACAATGAAGGGTTTGATGGATGCATTGGCCAAATTGTATGAAAAACCATCGACGTCCAATAAGGTATTTCTAATGAAGAGATTATTTAATATGAAGATGTCGAAAGGTGGGTCTATTGCGGATCATTTAAATGATTTTAATACAGTTACTAATCAACTAAGTTCTGTAAAAGTGGACTTTGATGATGAGGTCAGGGCTCTTCTAATCTTGTGCTCATTGCGAGAAAGATGGAATGGCTTGGTCATGGCTGTAAGTAACTCTGTCTCTAGTTCAAATACTTTAAAATTTGATGATGTTGTTGGTG
>SNQJ01S0026291.1:104976-127975 GCA_010110895.2 Picea sitchensis | reverse complement strand
GGTTATAGTAGATGTCATTTTGATCACTGTGTTTATTTTAAAAAGCTAGAAAATGGAAGCTTTATTATCTTGCTATTGTATGTAGATGATATGCTTGTTGCAGGGTCTAATATGAAGGATATAAATGTGCTCAAGAATAAATTATCCAATTCATTTGCGATGAAGGATTTGGGTGCTGTAAATAAATCCTTGGTATGAGAATAATAAGAGATAGGAAAAATCGCAAACTGACATTGTCTCAGGGTGAGTACACAGAGAAGGTGTTGGAGAGGTTTAGAATGCAGAATGCAAAACCAGTTAGTACACCTTTGGAAATCCATTTCAAATTAACTAAGGAAATGTGTCCCAAGACACAGGAGGAGATAGAATACATGTCCAGGGTCCCATATTCATCAACAGTTGGTAGCTTGATGTATGCAATGGTTTGAACAAGACCAGATATTGCACATGAAGTGGGAGTTGTGAGTAGATATATGAAAAATCCAAGTAAAGAACATTGGGAGGTAGTAAAGTGGATTCTCAGATACTTGAGAGGTACTACTAATCATGCATTATGTTTTGGAGGTTCATAAATGGTTCTACAAGGATATGTTGATTCAAATATGGCAGGTGATAAAGATAGTAGGAGGAGTACCACAACGTATGTGTTTACTATAGGTGGAACAACAGTAAGTTAAATTTCAAAACTACAAAAGGTTGTTTCACTTTCAACAATAGAGGCAAAGTATGTTTCTGCTACAGAGTCTAGTAAAGAGATGATTTGGTTACAGAGGTTTATGGAGGAATTGGGAAAGAAGCAAGGGAATAGCAGGTTATACTGTGATAGTGAGAGTGCCATTCATCTTGCAAATAACTCATCCTTCCATTCGAAAACTAAGCATATACAGTTGAGGTACCACTTCATACAATCTTCCTTGGAGGATGGACATTTGAAGTTGGAAAAGATACACACTAGCCAGAATCCTGCAGACATGTTAACAAAGGGAGTAACCAGGGAGAAACTGAGTTCATTCTCAGTTTCAGTTGGTCTTCAAGAATGAAGATGAAGATGAGAAATTTTCCAGGTCCAAGAAGGTTCACAATCCATCATATACAATAGTGATAGAGTTGTTGACATCAGTCTCCAAGTGGGAGATTGTTGGTTGTGGAGCCTGATTATCTTCCTAATTCATAGGTATTTTACTTTCAGCCATGTTTATACCCCATGAAGTATTTACACCCCATAAGTATGTACACTCTTCCATGCAGGGGAGTGCAGAGGGGGGGTACCCCCTCTGCGGGGTTTGGGGGGGCTATCCCCTCGGCTGGGGGGTCTGGGGGAAAGAAGGTCCCTAGCAGGGGTTCGGGGGAGAAGCCCCCAAAGGAAAATTTGCGTTGTAAATGTATATTGTAATTTCATTGTAAATATGGACTGTTCATTATAAGGTCGCAGATCTAACGATAGAGATTATGTTATGGTTTTTTTCCCTATAAGGAAACCCTTTTTTATGAGGGAAATGTATTGTGGCTATGGTAGATGGCGAATATTGTATTTTGAGATAGGATATTGTGAGAGAAAGAAGAGGAAGTTACAATGGGTTTGCTGTAGGTTGTATCCCTTCATATGCTGGATAATAATAAAGGAAGGAATTGGCAATTTCTCTAGTGGATGTATCCCACACTGGGTGAACCACGTAAATCTGTGTCTCTATTGTATTGTGTATCTTCCATGTTTTGTTTCCACATTTGTTTTATTTTATTGCTCCATGGTCCTATTTTTCTAACAATTACTGGGATGCTGCTACCACTGACAAGATTACAAAGTTGTTGCACGAATATCAGGACTTGTTCCCGACAAGTTCACTGATATGAAGGGAATCAAAGGACCTATGGAAGAAATGAGAATACCTTTGAAACCATATGCAAAGACAATCAAGAAAAGACCCTACAGGTTGAACTCAAAATACAAGGAAAAAGTAAGGATTGAGCTCGACAGAATGCTGGAAGCAGGGATTATTGAACCTGTCGAAGAGTCGGAGTGGATCAGCCCTATGGTAGTACAAGACAAAAAGATGCAAGGTGAGATTAGGATATGTGTGGACCTCAGAAAGTTGAATGGTGCCTGTCTGCATGACCCCTTCCCTACACCATTCACTGATGAAGTATTAGACAACGTGGGAGGCTAGGAGGTATATTCTTTTAAAGATGGTTTTTCAGGATACCATCAGATCTGGATTTCCAAGGAGGACCGCCACAAGACCTTGTTTTCTACTGAATGGGGATCCTACCAATATACAGTAATTCTATTTGTCCTGAAAAATGCCCCAACCATCTTTTCTAGGGTGGTGGTTGAAGCGTTCAAAGAATTTCTACATAAATTTTTAGAAGCATATTTTGATGACTGGACTGTGTTTAGTTTGTTGAAAAAACATATTGAATGTCTAAGGCTAATGTTGGATAAATGCAGGTAGTGTCAAATTTATTTAAATCTGAAGAAGTGCATCTTCTTCTTACCATTTGGAGTACTATTAGGCAATATTGTATGCAAGCAAGGATTGTTGGTTGATCCATCAAAGATTGCAATTATAGTTGATTTGCCACCACCTACTTTAGTCAAACAACTACGCATTGTGCTAGGACACAGTGGCTATTACAGGAAATTTATTAAAGACTATGCCCAAATCACAAAACCAATGGAGAAGCTGTTGAAGAAGGATTGTCAGTTTGGCTGGACAGATGAATGCCAATAGAGCTTCGACACACTGAAACAAAAGATGGTCACTGCACCCATTCTGGTTTTCCCATATTGGAACAAGGAGTTTCATGTGCATGTTGATGTGTCTTCTATTGCATTAGGAGTAGTACTGGCACAGCCTAGAGAAGGGGACATCGACCATCCATTAGCATTTTCCAGCAGGAAGCTCTCTACAACTGAGATTAATTACACCACTACAGAGAGAGAGAAGGGTTAGCCATGGTGTATGCGCTACAAACATTTCGCCACTACTTGTTGGGAGGACACTTCAAAATGTTCACTGATCACTTCGTGCTGAAGTACCTAGTCAACAAGCCAGTGTTGGGGGGGAGAATCTGCAGATGGCTTTTTCTATTTCAATAATATGACTTTGAAATCATAGTTAAACTAGGAAGAATGAACAAGGGCCTTGACCATTTGTTGAGGTTGGAACATGGCGAAGAACCCACTAGCTTAGAGGACACACTGCTGGATGCACAACTGATCGCCATTAGAAATATTGACGACCACTTCACAAACATAGTCCAGTTCCTGTCAACAAGAATGGATCCAAGTGAGTATACAATTCCTCAGAAGAAATAGCTAATGGTGTGCATTGTAGAATTTTCGCTGATTGCTAGTAATCTATACAAAATGGGACCTGATGAGATACTAAGAAGGTGTGTTATGAAGACAGAGCGACCACTAATCCTTGCATAATATCATGAGGGTATTGCAGGAGGACACTATGCAGGGAAAGAAACTGCAGAGAAGGTCCTGCGAGCTGGCCTATGGTGGCCTACCTTACACAAAGATGCTAAAGAATATGCCCGAGAGCTGGAAAACCATCCCGAAGAGATGAAATTCCATTAGCACCACAGATGACCCTACAAGCATTTGAAAAATGGGCCACTGACTTCGTGGGACCTATAAACCCACCAGGGAAGCACACGGGAGTGAGGTACATCATCAATGCGACTGAATACTTAACCATATGGGCCGAAGCTAGAGTAGTCAATGATTGTAGTGCAACTACAACTGCGCGTTTCATATTTGATGACATAATAACCAGATTTGGATGCCCCAATATCCTTATGAGTGATCAAGGCACACACTTCATCAATAAGACAATTGAAGCCCTAACTGAAGAGTTTACAGTCCACCATCAGAAGAGTACACCTTACCATCCATAAGAAAATGGGACAGTTGAAGCATTCAACAAAATCATGGAGACAACATTGACAAAACTTTGCTGTGTGAATAGGGATGACTGGGATTTGAGAGTACCTATAGTATTATGGGCCTATAGAACCACTTGCAAAAAATTAACAATGCAAACCCCTTTTAAATTAGTTTATGGTCTTGAAGTTGTTGTCCCGATGGAATATTTGGTACCAGGCTTAAGGATTGTTATGTTCACTGACATGGATGATATGGGTGTTGTTCACGAAAGGTTTGCACAGTTGGTTGAACTGGAAGAAGACAAATTCATTGTTGGGTTCCATCAACAAGTACAGAAGGAGAGAGAAAAAGCCTATCATGATAGGCACATCAAGAAGAAGCCATTCAAGCAAGGTGAATTAGTGCTGATGTATGACAGTAAGTTTACAAAACACCGTGGGAAGTTCAGAATGCATTGGCTTGGACTATATGAGATCGCCTATGTCACAAAAGGAGGTGTTGCGTAGCTGAAGACGTTGAGTGTAGAATGGAAAGAAGGATTGGTGAATGGGAGTCGGCTGAAGTTGTACTATGACAACCAACTGCCTCACAACTCTAAGTAAATACATGAGGAAAAGGGTCTAGGTACCAGGTGTAGTTGAAACTGGGTACCAGACATAGAAAATACAGTCTTCACAGGGATGGAAAGGAGGCATAAAGAAGAAAGCAAAGGTTGCACTGTGTAGTCCATGTCGAAGAAAAATAGAGGAACCATATCCGACGTGCCTTGAGATGAGTCACAGGTGAGTGTTGGGGGAATTTTGGCCCTTGGTTATGGAAGGAAGCGAAGTACAAGGAAGAAAAGGTAAAGAGCGATCTTCGTAGGAGACACAGTGACTGTCACTGGGTCAAAGTGAGAAAAAGAGAAGAAAAGATGGAGTGAAGTGCGGAAAAGAAAGTTGTTGGATGAGGATATCGAGGATGACAGATCAACAAGGGAGATGGATCGAGAATGACTCAGAAAGTGGGAAAATCCACCGTTGGATTCTTTGGAGCACCGTGCAAGAAGGACGGAAAGACAGGCTGGCGAAGCTCGGGAAAAGAGGGTCAAGTTGACCTAGGGTTTTAGACACCTAGGGTTTTGGTATTTAGGGTTTTGGCACCTAGGTTTCAACCTAAGGCTATTGGTGAGTGATTTTAATGTATAAATAAAGGTCAAAAGGACCAGGGTCGAGTTGTTCATGATATTTGGTTATTGAGCATTGTTATAACTCTGGTGAGAGAGAGGATTGTATTGTAGGATCTTCAGCTGTGTGCGAAGGTCAATTCCTACAGATGGGTGCACAGGAAGGGGAGATAAAGAGGGAGAAGAAATAAGATCTTCTACCTAAGAGCGTAGACAAGAAATGTATGCTTTTCCTTAATAAATCATAAGCACAATTATGTGGATGTATCCCTAGAGAGAGGGTGAACCACGTATACCTTGTGTTGTGGATGTGTGATTGATACTTTGATCTCTGTTGCTATTATTTTGTTGTTTGTATTGATGTATTAGATCATATCTATAACTGCGCATGATAGATCTAGCTGATAAGTGATAAGTGTATATTGCGTTGCTATTCTATTAGATCCACTTGATATTCCCCTGGTTGTAGAAATCTCTATCCTGCAAACCCATCATAGCTGCTTCGGGTGAGATTGCATCTTCTTCATAGGTGCTGCCAAAAGGGCCAATAGCTTGGGCTTGTTGGTGCGCTCCTGGAGTCAACCTTGGGTCTACCCCTGTGCCAATAGTACCCCTCTCAACTCTTCTTCAATTATTTCATACATGGTTTCTTGTTTTTCTTCATTTCTCTGCAAAATATATTCCAAGGCGTCTGATATAGCTGCGATAATGAAATCAAAGTCATCGACCATGAGCACAGTCTACAACTTTAGATTACTAGCTTTGGACTTCTTCCGCGATGTAGATTTCATTGGGGAAACCTTTCTTTTCTTGGACATCTCTGCCTCTTCAAGGGGGTTCCTAGGTGGTGTTACTTCACCCTGCTTCTACTTGTCTTCTTCCCCTTATTTCTATTCTTTGTCCACTTCATTGTCTCCTCCTCTGCTAGGTGAATCTGATGCAGTCTCTTCTGATGTGCTGTGTATTTCCTCTACATATTCCTTCTTTTTCTTCCTGATACTACTGGGTGCATCATATTCTTCGCAAGTAACCACTAGACTTCCAATGAGGTCGGGGTCAGAGAGTTCTGTGTGGTTAAATAACACTAAGAGTTCTTCAGGCCACTCCTTGGTGATTTCCTCCATGTCTTACTTAGTGATCTTGTAATAGGACTGGAACTCTTCTTTATGTTCGTCTCTCTGCGCAATGATATATATAAAATGCCTATCTACATGGAACTTTGCAAATGGTCTGAACCTGTCCATGGCGTTCAATGTCATATGAGGGAAAGACTCAATATCTCTCTTTAACTGTAGGTAGTAGGTATGGAAAACCTTGTTTGAATGCCATTGTTTCCCCATATCACTCGAATACTAGAGCGTGGTGACCTTCGTAGCTAGTGGCTCAGATGACTCAATGTCAGAGAAGGTCACTCCTTTTGGCATATCTCAAGTAATGAATGTGATGAGGATTAGAAGCCAGCTAAAATGGAACTCATATCCCTGATCCTGAGCTTCAAAGAAGTCCTATTATAACTGGTGGACGAGGTAACTTGCCAAGTTCATTTATAATCCTTCCAATCATTTTCCTGCGAGGTCAACAATGAACCCCATGACCTGTGTGGGCCTTTTCTTCCTTACTATCTTACCAACGATCAACTGGCAAGCTAGGTGCACTGCGCCATTCTAGATGGAGGCTACCTTGTAGCCTCACTTCCCCTTCTCGACATCGCCATGGCTGTCTTTAATATTCTACGCCAGAGCACGATCTACAACCTTCCCTGGATAAAATTATTGTGGGTCTAGTCCCTGCATGTTTAATCCAATGATCCTATGGATCAACATCGGATCAACAATGATACGCCTGTCCAACCATAGAAAACCACCATGGAAGCACGGTAGTAGGATATTAACACATGCATTAATCTTCTGATGTCTTCCAAAGTGTGGTATCTTCATCACGTTCAAGATAGTGGACCTTGCGATTTCCATAGTCCATGGCTGGGGGATGATATTCGATTTCTTCCCCGTGGTCTTGGTGAAATATTTGTGAGGTGATAGCATGCCATATCTCTTGCGGTCTCCTAGGTTATAGTCATTGATCTTCAACGTCAGAATCTTCTCCAACTGTGGTCTGACTATGCGTATTCCCTTCGGGAGGTACGCAGTGATGACTGTGTAATCGAATTCCCTCGAGACACTGTCATGACTTACCACATCGGCTAGGGGTGGGATGTAGTCAGGAAGGATGTATGGAATTAGCTTCACATTTTCCAAGTCATCACGATGCTTCGTTTGTTTGTCGATCGCAGCTTGGGATGGTCCATATCCATGGGTAGTCGACGAGGATGCTTGCACTCCTCTCATCAATGAGGATTGGATGCTTGTGGACATCACCTTATCGACCATGAGGTCTATTAGGATCTATTCGATGGATTTTTCTACTATGATAATTTCGTCTGACATGCACACTCGAGATATGATATCTTAGGTCAGTGAGCAAACACTCAATGTAACAAAACGGATGGCAAGGTCTCAATGATCACTGTACAAAATCAACTAGTTCTCTGTGGGCTTGGATAATAACAAATGGAAAACGTGTTCTCGGTGCAACACTCGATGGGATAAATAGACAATGTCATAAAAGACTCTATCAATGGGTAGGAATGCCTCAATCAATGCTATTCCATCCATTATGGCACGGTCCCAACGGTCCAAGGCTGAATGTTCTAAAAATAACTGCATTTCTAGCCATTCTGGAGCGTCATTCTAACGGTCGGGATGCCTCCAACGGTCATATTTCTTTGCTGTGGTGAAGTTCCAATATTCATTGTTCTGATATCTTGGTGGAGTTCCAGTTCTGCAAAACTTCCTTCTGCGAAGTCCTCTTTGGAACCTCCTACAATTTTTCTATCTTTGTTCTCTTCTTACTAAGCTTTCTGGCCTTCTTTCCTGTGATTTGAGGTACTGGGTTCCTCTTTACATTATGATTCTTATATGTACTTAACATAGTAACTTCACATTGGTGAGGGTATTTCATAAGGTTCAAGGGTAATAATTCTTCTTTGTTTGGGGTAGGTGCTCTACTCTCCTATACAGACATGTGTTTCACGTCTTCCTGTGTTCTTTGAACTTCGTCATCCAAATATCTGGTCCTCAGTAGCTTCGACTGGTCTTCTTGTTCTTTCAGTAAGTGCACTATTCTCCTAGCCATGAAATCTCTTAGTTTTTTCTTTTTTTGTTCTAGAGCTACCTCTTCTTGCTTCCTTCGTATCTGATCTTTCTCAACCCAAGTTTTTCCTAGAAAAATAGAAAATGGGGTGTTGTTCTCAAAATATTTAATGATCTCAAATTCTTCTTCTGTCGAAGTTCCATGAGCATTCATAGGTATCTAGGTAAGTCTTCCACATAAGGTTATCATATTTCCCCTAAATAATCATATTCCTCCTAGTGAAGGAACCATAGCAGGCTTTCCCAAAATTTTCCAAGTTCTTTCTATCATGATATTCACTTGTGTTTCCTCATATAGGACACAGTCTATGTCGAAGTCTCCTATTCTTGTTTCTATGCACTCTTTCTCGTTTAAGATCTCTGATAAACTGATGTCTCTGTGATAATTTAGGGTTTATTTCATATGCAATAATACAGTCTCTGATTCTTTCTCGTTCTTAGTCTCTTGACCTTCCGCAGAGTTTTCTTGTCTCATATTCATCTTTTCAACCTTAGCAATCATTCTAGGGAAATCCAAAACTTCATGTCAAGTAGTCTTACAACAAACGCAAGTAGGACCTCTATCAGGGAATTCCTTAGCAAGATGTCATGGTCATCTACAACTATAGCAAAGAGTTAATCCTCTCTTTCTCTTGAACGATCCCCAACCTTTCCTGTATTGCGCACTGGGATCATAGTAACTAACCTGCAAAAAAATATTTCTAGGATCCTGCATCCATTTTTTATTCCAAACATTCTTTCTATACATAGGAATAACATATATTTCGTTATTTTTATCAGATCTATTTATATCAAATCTTCTTTCTTCTAGTTGTACCCTAGTTTTCAGACTAGGACCAAATCTATTAAACATAACTAGATCCATTCTTTCGAAATAAATTTTTTCACTTATCTTACCTTTCTCAGAGCACAAAGCTTCAAGATCTTACCTCTTTTCTTCAGATTGAAATTCTCTTCTTAGCAAAGAGCTTCACAAGTCAAGTAGAATACTGCGCACTAAAGTAGTATATCTATGCACAAAGCTTTCTCTTTTCTTCAGTTCCCAACAATCATAGTTTCAGTCATGACAACGAAACCATTTTTTGGCATAGGGGCAGACCCAGGGTTCAACACTTCAACAATGTACCAACAAAACCCTAGCTACAAGCCCTTTCGGCAACACCTACAAAGTACATGAAGTCTCACCTGAGGTAGAGGCAGGGTTGGTTGCAGGACTCAAATGTCTGCAACCTAGCTGGGACACAGATCTGTGAGTACACCACTCTAACAAAGCACTTAGCAATTAGAATTCATCAATATGTAACCCTTATTCACATCGCATATCCAAAACCTAATTAAATAAAAATACATTATTCAACTAGATCTAACACATCTAAGAACTTAGCATATGGAAAGAGATCAGGTCTAGAATTCATTCACATCACTAAGCACTTAATCTATCATACTAGGTTCATCTAAACATTCATTACTACACTAAACTTAAATCATATGAACAATATAACAACCATAATGAACAAAGCAACCATAACATAGGATATATTTGGTTCACCCCTATGTGGGGCTACATCCACCAAATCTTTTCTTCTTTATTATCTTTTTTCAATCTTCTTACATTCATAGAGCCCAAAAACCCCACTCCTGATAGGACAGGAGATATGCACACACCTCACCAGATCCTCCTTCCCCATGATAGGTCACAGCAAAAAGCCTTCTTACATAATCTACACACAATCTTCTTACAATCACTTTCACTTAGCTTTGCAAGTCTTAGCACATAGTATGCACAAAGCCTCTAGCTCTACACTAAGTCGATTCTACCAAGTCTCTCTACTTACATCACCTATATTTCTATTTATACATTACAAAATAGGCCTAAAGATGGGTAAGCCCATGGGCCAACATCCCATACCCGTTACATAAACCCTAAACCCAAAAGTGCCCTAAAACGGGGTCGAGATCCCGTGATCTCCACTTCGCCTAGCGCTCTGTCTTCGACTAGCCTTTCGAAGTCCCAAAAATGGTCAAACATGACCAAGGTTCTCCAAAACTTAGTCGAGGGCCAAAATTTCCCAACCTCAATATCGTCACTTGAGGAGGAGAAAATACAGGAGCTGATGTTGATAATCTACCTCAGATCTACAAATAAGCACCTAAAGAAGACAATTATGACCCTCTAAAACATAAGTTGTTCTTTAAAACTTCCATAGAAGTATTTCAGAATATCCCTAGCCCTGAGATGCAAGAGAAACCCCCATAGCCTATTGTTTACCCTAAGGTTTCACAAGTCGCTGATTCACTCCCTGCACCTAGAAACCCTGTAGTCACACTGAGACAATCTGAGCAATCTCAAAATGTAGTCAACCTTTGGTTTCAATTATTCTATGATATTCTCGAGAATGGCCAATTAACAAAGAAGTTGTGAAATGCGCTATACCTAGTTTTAGAGAATGAAGAACCCAAAGAAGAAGGAATAAGGAATAATATTCTTGAGAAGAGTGCTCAGAGGGTGCAAAGAAGGAAAGTACGAACTGGAAAAGAATTCAGACTAGTAGCCCAATTAGATGAGTTTGAGATTAAGGATGTCATGTTGGATCTAGGATCTGATGTGAACATTCTACATTGAAATATCTAGTTAAGAAACCTGTGTTGGAAGGGAGAATTTGTAGATGGTTGCTATTGTTTCAGGAATTCTCTTTTGAAGTAATTACTAAGCCTGGAATATGCATCATAGGACCTGATCACGTGTCTTTATTAGAGTCAGGGGAAAGTGGTGGAGCAGTTGATGATCAACTCCTAGATGCAGATCTATTCTAGGTTGAGGCCATACCAGAGTACCTGGAGGACATAGCGGTCTTCTTAACTACATGAGCCTTCCCATAAACATATTTCGAAACCCAAAAATGCCATATGGTTGTTAGAGAAGAAAACTACCAGTTAATTGCAGGGAAATTGTATAAATTGGGACTAGATAGTATCATCAAGAGATGTGTCTTGAATCATGAAAGGCATGATATATTGTGGGAGTGCCACAATTGAGTTGCGGGAGGTCATGTAGGAGGAAATGCCACCATGCAAAAAGTCCTCCAAGTTGGACTATGGTGGGAAATTCTCTGCAAGGATGCAAAGGTATATGCTAGATCATGCGATGTTTGTCAAAGAGTGGGTAAGCTGTCACGACGAGATGAATTACCACTTCAACCAATTCGATCTCTACAGGAATTTGAGAAGTGGGTAGTTGAATTCATTAGTTTGATCAACCCCACAACTAAGCATTCAAAGGCTAGGTACATTATTACTACAACCGACTACCTCACACGTTGGGTTGAGGTAGCAGTTTTTCAAGACTTCTCAATCGATACTGCTGCTAGGTTAATTTTTGAAAATATAATCACTCGATTTGGATGTCCTAGGAGTCTGACCAGTGATCAGGGAGCTCATTTTATTAGTAGCACTATAGCAAATATTACAGCAAAGTTCTTGATCTAACATCACAAAATCAACCCCTACCACCTGCAAGCCAATGGAACAGTAGAGGCATTCAACAAGATTCTGGAGAGAGGGTTAATGAAGGTCTGTTGCAAAAAACAAGAAGATTGGGATGACAGAGTTCCAAAAGTAGTATGGGATTAGAGGAAAACCACAAAGAAACTCCACATGTATATGCCATTTCAACTAGTTTATGGAAAATAAGCTGTGGTGCCGGAAGAATTCATCACTCGGAGTTTGTACATAGCACAAATCACACATATGTCGGAGGAAGAATTAGTTGCGTAGAGACTCATGGAGTTACAAGAACTTGAAGAGACCATGTTTTTAGCAGACTTCCATCAATCAGTTGAGAAAGCAAGGAAAAAGGATTGGCATGACAAACACATTAAGAATAAATTATTTGCACAAGGAGACAATGTCCTACTTTGTGATAGTCAATACCATAAGCATCCTAGAAAGTTGTGCATGCATTGGTTGGGACCATTTATAGTTGTGGAGATCCGACCTTCTAGAGCAGTCAGAATTGCACAACTGGATGGTATGCTGTGACCAGGATGGGTGAACGACGCTTGCCTGGAACCCTATATGTTTTAGAACTGAGCTAAAAGGAATGTTTCTCTAGTCCGAAGGAGCATGTATAATAGTTATATTTAGTTTTTCTACAATTTTTGTAAATTTAGTTAATAAAGTCGATGTCTGCAGTGTTGCACCATGAAATATAGTCATGTTGGCACAAGGGTAGACCCAAGGTTCAATGCTCAAGAGCACACCAAAACATCCCTAACTATCGGCCCTTTCGTCAACACCTGTGAAGCAGATGAAGTCTCACCTGAGGTAGAGGTAGGGGTGGTTGCAAGACTCAAGTTTCTGCAACCTTAGTTGGGATACAGATCTGTGATTATAATACTTATAGAGCACTTAGCATCAATCATTCATCAATATTCAACCCTTATTCTACTTCGCAGATAGCACAGAGCATCGCAACATTCACTTAGATCTAATATATATTCAAGCACTTAGCGATAGTAAAATAGATTGGATTTGGTAAATCAAGCACAGAGAATATTCCTACATATCAGTTCTGACATACATACACATTATTATCACTAAGCATAAGCATATCTATCTAAATATATCAAATCACTAAGAAAAAGAAGGGATAAACACATCAAGTCAAAGCACAAAGCATAACACACAGATTTACGTGGCTCACCCCCACCCTGGGGCTACATCCACCAACTCTTCTTCTTTATTGTCTTCTTCAATCAATTACAACATAGAGCCACAAAACCCTGACTCCGCATAGGACAGGAGATCTGCGCAGCTCGCTAGATCGTCCTTCCCCAAGTAGATCTCAACACACAATCTTCCTCATCTTCTTACACATCTTTCACTTAGCTCCGCAAGTCTTACACATGCACAAAGCTCTACAATCACATAGATATTCTTCGATCACACAGATCAAACCACTACCACTAAGCCATTGACTTGATCGGCCACTTCTTACATTGCCTAGACTTTTATTTATACATACAAAATGGGCCTAAACATGGGTAAACCCATTGGTCGACATCCCATTCCCATTACATTATCCCAAAAACCCAAAAAGGACCCAAAAGGCGGTCTAGCTTATGCAATCTCTGCTTCATGTTGCGCTCCATCTTTGACAAGCTGTCAAAGTCCCAAAAAATGGTCAAATATGACCAAGATTCTCCCAAAACTTGGTCAAGGGCCAACAAGCCCCCAAAACTCACCTATGACTCGTCCTGAGTCACTCTGGTCTAATCAATTCTACTTCGAACACCTCAATCTTGGCTTGAGCTGCTTCGACCTACTGCTGTACTACAACCTCTTGATCAGTAAACTCCTGGATGAGTGTGTCATTGACTGGTCCCTCTAGTCATTTTTGTGTTGAATTCATAACCTACTCCAACTTTGTTCCTTGGCTCTCAACCTATGTAAACAACTGACATGCCTTATCTTGCATAGGTTGGAGTTGTTGAGTCACTTCCATCACCTTGCTCTAGACCACATGGATATGCTGCTGGGAAGTTCATTACTCTTGCGACCGCTTCATTCTTTCTATGGGTGATAGGGCCTTCAGCTGTACCTGTAGCTTTTCGGCTTCATACTTCACCTCCTGGAGCTATGACTCTAATTTATGCAATTGCGAGTTCCCGATTAGGTTCTCATATGTCTGGGCACTGCGGTTACTCAGCTTCTTGCACTCCAGGGAAAGATATTTTAGTATGTCAACCGCACTGCGGGCAGTTGCTTCTTGTTGGTCCCTTATCTCCTGCAGTGTCTTGGGCACAGTGCGTAGTTCTAGATCTGCAATATGCTATTGGAGTTTCTGGATTACTTCTTCCAGTTGCACCACCTGCTGTGGGACTTGCTCTTCATTCTTTACCTCGATGAATGTCACATAGCAAAGTTCTCTGTTGATTGCTTCCTTTACTTCTAGTTGCTCCATAAGCAACTGTTCCTTTGCTTGTTGTACTTGTGCTTTCTCTTCATTCCACTTCACTTGGAGGGGACTCTTTTCTTGTTCTTTAGCACTGCGTTGTTTGAAAGGTACTCCCTATACTTGTGTCAAAGCCTGAGTGGCTTGCTCTACTTTCTCTTGTGCTCTTCGAATTCTAGCTTCGACTGTACCAACAATTCGGTGGAGTTGAGCTGGATCATCTCCCACTTTTGGTGTTCCTACTAATAGAGGCATAGTGGAGACTGCGCGGTTAGACTAAAGTGCCTGCTACACTCCTTGGAGCTCAATCTCAATTCTGTTGTACATTATCTCCTGCTTAGCTTCCTGCTTTTCTACTGTCTCTAGTGCATCATCGTTTAGGGATGCTATGATGAAGTTGAAGTCATCTGGGATCAGTGTGGTCTACAACTTAGTTATGGGTGCTTTCGATTTCTTCTAGGAGGATGGTTTTGGAGGTGAACCCTTCCTTTTATTCAAGGGCTCCACTTCGGTTCTGGGCGTGGTGACTTCGCCTTTCTTTTGTTGAACCTCTGTGCCATCAATCTCTTCACCATCAACCCCTTGCTCTAGTGTGATGGAATAAGTTCTCACTGAGGCACTACTTATATCTTGGACTTCGCTGATATTCTATGCCATACTCGGTCTGGGTATATCCTGCGCATTTTATGGGTTGTCAACATCGAACATCTTTGCAGGGTCTGCTAGAACAAGGAGGTTTGCTGACCATTCCTTGGTAATATCCTCCAAGTCTTCCTCCGTCAGCTTGTAGTATGAATGCAACTATTGTTTATGCTCATCAGCGCGCGGTGTGGTGTATTTGAAATGTCGGTCTACGCTGAACTTCATTAAGGGTCTGAACCGATATAGAGTGTTTGGCGTGATGCAAGGTTCAGCCTGGATGGATTCCTTCAGCTAGTTGTAGTAGGAGTGGAATACAAAATTTGACTACCATTTCTTATTCATATTATTTGAGTACCAGAGTGTACTGAACTTTGCAGTGAAAGGTTCGGATGGTTTTATATCTGGGAAGGTCTCACCTTCCGGCATCTCCCATGAGATGAATGTGATCAAGATGAGAAGTTAGCTAAAGTGGAACTCATATCCTTGATCTTGTGCTTCTCTACAGTCGAGTTCCAACTGGTTCACGAGGTACTTCTCCCAATTCATTTGTAGGCCTTCCATGCACTTCCTTGCGAGGTCGAATACAAAACCGGTGACTTGGGTCAGTCGGTTCTTGCGAACTAACTTTCTTGCGATCAACTGACAGGCAAGGTGCACTGTACCATTCTGAATAGAGGCTACCTTGTAGCCTCGCGTGGCCTTCTCGACATCATCATAAATTTCTTTGATTTTATGTGCTAAGGCTCGGTCTCTGGTCTTTCCAGGGTAAAATTCATGTGGGTCAGGGCCCTGCATGCTCAACCCTGTGATCTTGTGAATCAGTATTGGATCTATGGTGATGCGGAGGCTTACTCATAAGTAGCCTCCATGGTATTTCAACAACAACAACTTGAAACAGGCATTGACTTCCTGGTGTTTCCAAAATGTGGGATTGTTATGACGTTCAACAGGGTGGACTGCGCGAGGTCCATAGTCCACTATTGAGGGACGATCTTCAAGTTATTTCCCTTTTTCTTCGTCGGGTATTTATATGGAGCAAGCATGCCATAGACCTTCCTGTCACCAAGGTTATAGTCACTAAACTTCAGGGCTGAAATCTTATCCCGGTCTACGTGAACTGTGCATATCCCCTTCGGGAGGTATGCAGTGACCAAAGTGTAGTCGAAATATCTGGGTACACTATCTCTATTGACTGTGCCACTTAGAGAAGGTAGATAGGTAGGTAGAATGCTCGGGATCAACTTAGCATTTTCAAGATCATCCTTGTGTTTAGTTCACTTTTCATCTATTGGACGGGATGGTCTTGCTCGAGCAGTCGACAGGGAGGCTTGCACTCCTCTTGTTGATGATGCTTGTACACCTGTAGAGAATCCTCTCTCCAACATGGTTCTTTCAGTCATTAAGTCGATCAAAACATCTTTCGCAACTACTTCTTCAATAGTGAGATCTTCAGACATACGCACTCGGGATGGATATCTTGAGTTCACAAAGTAACGTGGGCACTACAATCGGATAGAAGGCAAAGACATAGTGATCATTGGGAAATATTAATCAAGGCTGCGAGCGCAAATTCTCAATTGGAAAAAGTGTTCTTAGTGCATGGCACGACGAGATAAATAGATAATTGTGTAATGGATCACTTGTAATGGGTATGAGCCTCCATTAACTCCTGTTCTGTCTATTATGGTGTGGTCCAATGGTCTGATGGTGAGCCATAAATATCTTTCTACCTATTTGAGCATCGGTCGAACTGTTATAATGTCCCCCAACGACTATATTTCTTCTCCATGACAAAGTGCCATATGTCACTATTCTGAGATCTCGGTGAAGCTCAAATTCTACAAATTTTCCTTCTAGGCGGTTCCCTTTAGAACCTTCTGTAACTTAGCTCTCTTCTTACTTAGCTTTCTAGCCTTCTTTCCGGAGAGCTTCGTCTCGTTTTCCCTTTTTCTATTCTGATTCTTATCTTCTTTGGACATAATCACTTCACGTTGTTGGGATTCTTCTCTAGAGTTCAAGAGTAACCTTTCTTCTTCATCTGGGATAGGTAATCCAATCTTCAGTGGTTCTTCTAGTGTGCTTACAACTTCGTCATCCAAGTCCCTGGTGTTAAATAGCTTCAATCTGTTCTCCTTCTTTTCAATCAAGTGTGTGATCCTGCTAGTCATAAAATCCATTAGGTGTTACTTTTTCTGTTCTAGGGCTTGCTTTTCTTCTTTTGTTTGGTTCTGGTCCTTCTCAATCCAGGCCTTGCCTAACAAATCTAGAAATGGGGTGTTGTTCTCAATAAACTTAATAACTTCAAATTCTTCCTCTGTCGAAGTTCCATTGATACTCATAAGTATCCAGACAATCCTTTCACATAAGGTTATCAGTTTCCCTCTGAATAATCCTATTCCTCCTAGCAAAGGAATCATAACATGCCTTCCTAGGGTTTACCAAGTACTTTTGTCATAATATTCACCCGTGTTTCCTCATCCAAAACACAGTCAATGTCGAAGTCTCCTATTCTTACTTTGATTTGCTCCTTTTCTTTGAAGATCTATGATAAGATGTCATCTCGGTGATCATTCAGGGTTTCTTTCATCTGGATTAATAATTTCTCTGATTCTTTTTGTGTTTCTGCTATTTCCAGATCTGCCTTAGGGTTTTCTTGGTTCATTGTTTCAATCTTAGCGATCTTTCTAGGGAAATCCAACACTTCATGATCCATAGCTTTACAACAAAGACAACTAGGTTTCCTACCTGGGAAATCCTTAGCAAGATGTCCCAATCTTCTGTAACTGTAACAAAGAGTTAACCCTCTCTTTCTTTTAAATGACCCCTAGCCTTTCCTATTTTACGCACTAGGATTATAGTAGCTAACCTGCAAAAAATTATTTCTAGGATCCCACATCCATTTATTAGTCCAAACATTCTTTCTATGCATAGGTATAACATATCTTTCACTATAGCTAGGACATAATCTATCAAAAATACCTAGATTCATACTTCCAAAACAAAAAATTCCACTTATCTTACCTTTACAGAGCACAAATCTTTCAGATCTAAAACTTTTCACTATTTTTACCTTTATCAGAGCACAAGGCTTACAGAGCTTACCTCTTTTCTTCAGATCGGGATTCTTTTCTTCTGATCGAACTTATTTTCTTCAGCACAAGGCTTCACATGCCAAGTAGAGTACTACGCACTAGTGCAATAGATCTACGCATAGAGCTCCTTTGCACAAAGCTTCTTCTTCATCAGTTCCCAACAATCACAGTTTCAGGTCTCGAAAATGGAACCATTTGTTTGCATAGGGTCATACCTAGGGTTCAATGCTCAAGAGTGCACCAACAAATCCCTAACTACCAGCCCTTTCGACAACACATGTGAAGCAGATGAAGTCTCACCCAAGGTAGAGGTAGGGGTGGTTGCAAGACTCAAGTGTCTGCAACCTTAGCTGGGATACAGATCTATGATTGCAATACTTACAGAGCACTTAGCATCAATCATTCATGAATATTCAACCCTTATTCTACTTCATAGATAGCACAGAGCATCACAACGTTCACTTAGATCTAATATATATTCAAGCACTTAGCAACAGTAAAATAGATCAGATCTGGTAAATCAAGCACATATCATATTCCTACATATCATATCTGACATACATACACATTATTAGCACTAAGCATAAGCAGATCTATCTAAATATATCAAAGCACTAAGAAAAATAAGGGATAAACACATCAAGTAGAAGCACAAAGAATAACAAACAGATTTATGTGGTTCACGCCCAACCTGGGGCTATGTCCACCAACTCTTCTTCTTTATTATCTTCTTCAATTAGTTACAACATAGAGCCACAAAACCCTTACTCCACATAGGACAGGATATCTGCGTAGCTCGCTAGATCCTCCTTCCCCAAGTAGATCTCATCACACAATCTTCCTCAACTTCTTACATGTCTTGCACTTAGCTTTGCAAGTCTTACATAGGCACAAATCTCTACAATCACATAGATCTTCCTCAATCACACAGATCGAACCATTAGCACTAATCCATCGGCTTGATTGAACACTTCTTACATTGCTTAGACTTCTATTTATACATACAAGATGGGCCTAAACATGGGTAAACCCATGGGCCGACATCCCATTCCCATTATATTATCCCAAAAACCCAAAAATGACCCAAAAGGGGGTCTATCTTCTGCAATCTCTACTTCGCTTTGCGCTCCGTCTTCGACAGGCTGTCAAAGTCCCCAAAAATGGTCAAATATGACCAAGATTCTCCCAAAACTTGGTCAAGGGCCAACAAGTCATTTATTTTATTATGTCTAAGTGTTGTTTGATGCAAAAATGCTTACTCATCAGCGTAAGATCAGAAGCATAAAGAACCCATAAATGACATTCAATAATATGACGACGACCCCTTTATGGTTGGAGGGAGAACAAATATGAATTCAATTTGAGTCCATGTGCCACATGAACCCAGTCTAGTCACAACCTTTATTGCTATTATGATACCCCATCTGAATTCAATTAAGCCATAAAGCCATGATACATGAAGATGCCATCGGTATTCGCATCGGGATTCCCACCCATCAAATGGAAAGGTCTGAAATCGGCCACATCCCTGTCCAACCTACAAAGTAAATGCCATAATATCCCAATAGGATTTACCCCATTAAACCATCCTGTCAGACAACTCAGATCCAATTTTCATCCATAGGGTCATGATGAATAAGAGTTATTACTGAACTTGCCAACTAAGATCGAGTATAAGGCTATGATAACTCATCGTAGAATGCATTGTTTTCACAAAGAACTTAGAAATTTTCAAATTTTGTAGAGTGAGCAACCCTGTGTATCCATGAGAACCATAGTTGTGACCATGAAATACTTATTTCAACTTAGAATTTGATCATATCCAGAACCCACAATGCTAATAGATACAGGAAGCCGAGGTTCCATGTCCAAAGACACAGTACTAGACGAGCCCTGTGACCCCCGAGTTGAGGTCATGGGTGATTTAAAGGGGAAGGTGGACCAGGTCAAGCTCCTTGATCTTGACTTAATAGATCCAGTCTTGTTCCCCAGATGAACATATACGTCTTCTGTGGTATCGCTCCAGACGAGTTGGGAGGAATGCAGTTTGTGCCAAAGCCCGAATTCATCAACCTCTTCAACTCAACTATCATGAACCTTAGAGACTTACTAGTGTTTGGTACCACTGGTGATGTTGCACGGTGCACCAAGTTCCTCATTAGCAGGGTGCATGACAAAAGTATTTGGTTGGATAGGTGGTATCCAATGCACATAGATGACATCCATTAGCTTATTGGACTGTCCCTCAAGGGAGAGGAAGTGTATAAAGGATTCCAGGGTCCTAGTAAGCATGGAAAAAAGAAATGGGAGCCCAACCTCTATGAAAGGTTTGACACGTAGAGAGGGGGGTGCACAGCCAAAATCAGCTCGATACTTCCAAAGATTGTCAAGACTAGCTGTTACATCATAGACAACAAAGTCACGAGGTCATATTACAAGGGATAATGCATGTTGGATGCATTATCAATGGCTGATTTTTGCAACAATGGTGTTGTATTCAATTGGTGCAGTTACCTACTGGAGGAACTACTTGTGGCTTGCTAGGAAGCCTAGGTGTTATAACTCTAATTTGCACCAGACATGCCTACCTAGCATCAGGCCATCTCATATTCCTTCTTTGCCAAAACACTGGTAAACAACTCTTTAAAAAACCTATTTTATAAGGGCCCACGCGCCCTACTCCATTACTGCACATGTGTACACACTAGCTGACTTAAAACAACCCGCGTGTACCTACAAAAGCACGAAAAAAGGAAAGTTTTTGATGAAACACACACCTTTGGGTGAGTTAACTAAAACTCCCGGCCATGCATGGCCTAGGGTTCGACCAAATACCTAGCTCCTTCTAGCCTATAAAAGAAGGGGTAGGTGTCCCATTTGAGAGAGGGGAATAATAGTAAAGAAACTCTACCCAATTGCACATTCCCATTGTCCCAACGATTTAGCCATCCTTGTGCAAAGAGAGATACAGAGAAAAGAAGTTGGAAGACATTTGAATAGGAGCCCAGGATTAGGTTTGCGGAGCAGTGTCCGGTCTCAAGATTTTAAGTTGATTCATTAAAGTTAATAATAAAGAAATGATTTTCCCATCCCACTATATGAGTTCTTCATAGTTTAGTGAATATATGTTTGAATCTCTAACCCATTAATCTGTAGAAAAAATGCATGTAGAGTTTGTTTCTTGTTTTGTACACAGGTCAGTCTTGGGAGGATTGATCCGTCAGGATTTTTCGAATGACTATGGTTGAGTTTAATTAGCATGCATTAATTGACCATTGGGAAACTTAACGAAAGAGCGAGAAAAGAAAATGATTATATAGTCATTAATATGTTTTCAAATCTGAAATGTAATGGAAAACAGCAAAACATAATGCACAAGTTTGATAACGGAGTTCGACAACGTTGCCTACATCTCCAGGCCTTTTCTCTGTGAGGGAGGCTTCTTGATTTCTTTTTGAAAGTTTATTAGTACATCTTTACAATTTCTTATTGGCTCCTAGACTGATCTGGTCTTGTTCGCCATGATCTCTAGAATATTTCACAACTTACGGCACCTGAAACGGATATACCGAACCCTCAGAAATCGTCCGACAACATCTCTACCTCAACAGCTCCTCTGCCTCAAACTGGCTTTATCTTGGCCTTGCATCAGCATCTCTGCTCTGAATGCTCTCCAAAAGCTTTTAAAATCTGCTCAAATGGCCTCAACATGGCCTTGGTTAAATAGTTGGGAAATTTGGTTGCAATCTCCAACTTCCTCCCAAGAATTAGGCTCTAAAAAAGCCCAATAACTCCCAAAATAGAGTTGATTACATTAATAATGGCTTTAATTAACATTAAAAATGCATAGTTGGTTGAAAAAAACCACTTTAACCATAATATAGTTAATAGAACTGGGCGCTAGCCCCCTTTTCTCTTGCGCGCGCCCTCCTTTATGGTCATATAGGCGCTAACATGGCCAAGCGCTAGCCTTTTGGGCTAGCGCTGGCCCTTAACCCTTTTGCGCACGGTCATATTGCATATCCATATGCCCACGGGGCCAAAGATAATGGTTAACCGCTCGCTCCAAGTCATAACGGTCACATATAAACCGTAACATAACTGTACTTTAAACCGTAATATAACCGTTTACGCGCCATCCATTGTATAGTCGCACCAGGTCATATGGTTTAATCACATGGTGGACAACGAACCGGGGGTCGGGGCTACGCCCCGGCCCTACTCCCCGTGCAATACCACATAATGCACATTTAAATATAATTTAAACTGAATACATAACAAATATTAGTGCGTGGTCCAACGGTCGGAGTGTTAATACAAAATCCCTGGCAGTGGGGGAGGTCCGGGGTTCGAATCCCCCGGGCCCCAAATATTTTTTACATAGCCGTCATTGGCTAAACTCGGGGTGCCATGTGGCAGCCTGTGATTGGGCCACGTGGCACCTTACCATTCGTCTGAACAGTGCCATGTTTCGGCATTTGATTCGTTCACGCCATCCAACCAGAAGATGCCACGTGTCCATCGCTGATTCGCCCACATCACTGCCATGTCACTTGTCGTACGATGCTGACGTCATCCACCACGTACGCTGCTGACATCATCCCGTGCCACGTGTCACCCTTCCAGTGGTGACATGTGTCACCTCGGAATTGGTCCAACCGTACGTCCAAAACGCCAAATCTGCCTGACACGTGTCGCCTTCTGGTGCTGCCACGTGTCCTGTACAGAACCGCCACGTGTCCTCTTCTGACGCTGCCACATGTCACTGTACAAAATCGCCACGTCCTGTACGGATGCCGCCACGTCAGTTGTACGGATTGACACGTGTCTGTACGGACTGTACGGACAGGTATAGTCAGCATTCCAAAATTTTGCCTGTTTGGCTCGGCGGATAGAATGTGATATCTTCCTCATACAGACTCCGTTTGACATAAAAATTATACCATCGGAATCAAGAAGACGAGACGGACGCAATGGTGTTGGTTTCGTCGGATTCTGAGCACTTTCATTTTTGAGCATTTTGCATGCCCTGACAGCCTGCTG
>SNQJ01S0026291.1:20745-81249 GCA_010110895.2 Picea sitchensis | reverse complement strand
CTAAGTCCTTCACACAATTCTTTCACCAATTCTCCAATGAATCTTTCTTAACCTTTTCCATGAAAATTCCCTCAATATATAGGAGAGAATGAGATAGTTACTTGGATAAGAATGATCCCACAATATTTGGGAATCCAGTACAAGGATAACCATTCGAATGCCAACCCATCCTTCTAGAATATTCCCTTCTAGAAACATCGAGAATTCATATTTTTCCATGCTTTAGGAAGAGTTCACACCCTGTCTATTCAACAGTGCGAGAGGTTTGCACCTTGGCTTAAAGAATCCTATGAGAATCATGCATTCTCGCACCCAAATGTATTAGCAACCTACAAACCTCTTTCAAAAATGAGTTTTCTGGGAAGAGATGAAAGTAACTTTTCTCAGGACAAAGTTCTTATGAAGAGCCTGAGTACACCATCATCAATACATCATCATGACGACCAAAATCATGGGTAACAGAATGGCCCCCAAAGTATGAGGTTGGAACCAGTGACAGCCAAAAGACTTTGTAAGCTGGATGTGTGTGTCGGGAACCAGGAGCACATCTAATCGGAAACCTGCGAACAACCAAGTATCTGCAGAATATTATATATACCAATTCTGAGGTAGGCATTCCCATACTCAGATCATAGACGAATGACATTGTAGACATAGTTCATGGAAACCAATCATACACTGTGGATGCATGCCATCAAAATATAGCATAGCCACCAAGAATACACTGTGGATCTATGCGAGAAATTTCAAATTAAGACGACATAGCCACGAGACATACACAGTGGATCTATGTGTCGCAGATTATACATACTCCATCGCAACCTTGACAAAAATATGATATCTAGGGTCTTCAATATCGTTGCCCAAAGTATGAATCTAACCATGTGATTACATGTGTCGAAGTTGAACATGGCAGAAACCACTTGATTACCGGTCATTGATGGAACCATTAACAAGTGTGAGGGAAATCACCATTGATGTCAATGAATCCCAAACCCTAGTACAATCCATCGAGTGTGAATAAATGATTTGAAGTCAAACATCCGATGGAATCTTTTGATTAGGGGTCAATTATGTAAACCCACTGTCGAAAGAGAGGAAACCTACCATTGAGGCATGCAAGCTCCAAGGTACCAAATAATTTCTATGTCTTGATTCCAGATAATGAGCTGAAGTCGACAGAACAAAAATCATCATAGGAGGGCTTGATGTATCCCCCATCAATGACATGAAATGAGTAACAGATTTTGAAGGTGAAACAGAGTAAGATGTAACGTGAACTGGACACAGAGAAGGCCGACACGGAGAGAATGGACAACTGCAGATGGCCGACTCAATATAGGTTTTAGATGGACTTCTCTTGAACATATGAATGACATGACCAATGATTTGGTAGCATTGACTCAAAGACGACACAGGGAATGACCTTGTAGCAAATCGAATGAGAGACAAATGGATTTCCCAAACCGTCTTCAAATGATTAATAGGGGGTGTCATGTTCAAGAGTGACACTTACTGCCAATCAATATGAAGATGAAAACATATCCCTTTCCCAAATTTTCCCCCACCATTTCTGGCGAGTACCTCTTTATTTTTACGCAAGCTTGAGGAGGATAACATATGATTGTTGATGTAAGCTCATCCTTCGAATGAGTCCCTCGGAGTATGTTTAACCAACCATAAGAAGGAGTGGTTCGGTCCCATTACGGGTCTGTCGATGTTTGTTTAATGAGTCCAAAGATAGAAAACTCGAAGGTTTTTCATGATTATAGAGTCTGGAAAAACACTTAAAAGAGAACTCTCTCAGTTCCTTTTTCATAAAATAGTCAGGACGAGACCAAAAAAGAGACAAATTATCGCTCATAAGATGCTTACTTTAAATACTTTATTGGGCGTGAAAATAGCAAGGTCGCTCGGCTATCTTTTCATGGTTAGAGAGTCTGAAAAGAGCTTAAAGAGGAATCCAGGGGGTTTCCTTTTTCGTATAACCTTGTTGAGCCTGAAAAAGTGATAAAAGTACGCTCGATCATGTTCTCATGTATTTGCGAGCACAAGAATGGACAAAGACCACACTCGAGGTTTTATACAAAAATCATAAAAAACAATCAAAACACATGACGACAAAGAAAAATATGTCTGCATCCCTGTATAGGAACCTCGAAGTCATTATGCCTGCAAAATTTATACTCAAAAGTACATTAGGGATTAGGGTTTAATAGATAAATAATCATAAAAAACCAAATGACATAGTAAAAGTAAATAAAAAAGGAGTAAATACTCTTTTTACCATATCATTTTTACCTTTCCACTATTTGAGCTCAAAAACCCCTGTTTTACCCTCAAAGTTCGGCGTTAGATTGCGGGAGTTACGAGCATCCATTCAACGAGCCGTCAATGACAGTGAGGTAGGCTCTTTGTCCTTAACACTTTCATGGTTTAATTTTGCAATTTCATTGGTTAAAATTCATTTTTGGGTTGATTTTGCAAGCCCTACTTGCGCGCTGCCATTCTTGCAGGTGGGCTACATGGGAGCTGCGAGAATGGGGCATTCTTGCAGGTGAGCCTAAGGAAGCCTATGAGGTTCTCGCACTGTTCCCAAAGGGCACCTGCGAGAACCGCAAAGCTCAAAAAAAATTTAAAATTTTACTCAATGAAAAAGAATGAATTCATGAAAAAAGTTGCTAATCTTCTTATTGTGCCTCTTATGCAGATAATTGGCCATTAAAATGGTGCTTGAATGGAATGAAAGGGAGCACGAAGAAGAAAATGCAATTGCCAAAAATCATCCACCTACTATTGTTGCTTTGAGAAACTATGGACTCCTGAAGTACTTTTGTATCCCGGGTATGAGGGCCCAAGTCATCTTGTTAGAGTACCTGGTGCATATGTGGGACCCTGATCTGCAGGTATTTCATGTGGGGGTCCACACACTGTCCTTAGATATTGAGGACATTTACTTTTTGACTGGATTTTCATGGCAAGGGTATTGTGTGAGCCTGACTGGTAGCAGAGGTGGTGGGATGCCCATGAGTGAGTACTGTTGTTTACACTGCATTCCCGAGACAGAGAGAAAGAAAGGAAAAGTAGCTATTTGGGGGGTACAAGATTTGGCCCTCCATACTATCCTATTCACCATAGCTCGGATGGATGGGAGTTCTGCTCCTCACATGGTGTTACAGAGTTACTTCCAGTATGTTATTGAGTGTACTGAGCCTCGGGTGTTCAACTGGGCAGATGCAATGCTTCGTAGTGTAAAAAGATAGTTGACCAAATGACGACGAGGCAACCTGAAGAAATTCGGGTACAGATCTTTGTTAGTGTCCTTCTTCCTTGAGAGGGTCCCATTACTGAGGCTTCAGGTTGAGTGGAATATACCAACTCCTAGGGATCCAAGGATGTTGAGATGGTGTCAGCTTATGGCCCATCACGTGGCTGGACCGATCATCAAGTATGATGATACTTTCTTTGACTGGCTTCAACCAAAACTATTGATGGTTGACGACTATGCTTATGCTTATGCCAGAGGATGCTCAGTGGGGAGACCTTGGTAAGAAGTACACACATTTTTCTCTTTTTAAATGTTTTGTTAATTTTTATCATATTCAAATGTTTTTGTTTTATATGTTCATCCAAAGACTAACACAAAATTCATTTTTGATGACACATATGTTGGACCTTACTGACCTCCTGGTACTTCTCCCATTTAGCGGTGAGGAGAGGTAGTAGCAATGCCACAATATGTCGAGGATTATCAGGTGGTGGAACAAAATCTAGAGGGCCTTACCGCAGATATTCCAAACATGTCTCTGGAAGAGGTTCCACGACGTGATCAACGTCATACTATAAGAGTTTCAGGATCCATGAGTCGATTGTTCCGTAGGGTTGCTCAAGAAGTCGTGTGTTACTGTGAATGTCATCCATGACGTCACTTTGTAGAAGCTATGAGCTTCAGATTTTGACATTTTGGTCTTCGGACAAACTTTTTGTAAAAAACTCTTTTGATCGTTATATATACAGACGACTTCTACCAGTTTATCATGTGTTGTGTGAATATTAATGTGATTGATTTATAAATGATTCAAATGTCTGTCTAATACATAATTAGCCAATGCATCTATTAATGTATTTAGACATCTAGGAATATGTTGATATTCAATGTAATCAAAATAACGCTCCAAGAGGCGAATTCGCAAATACACCCGTAACAAAGTAGGACTTTGAATAATATAGACATTACTTAACTGTAGTACTACAAGCTGCAAATCGAGTCGCATAACCAAATGATGATTTCCAAGCGAGATAGAATCAACCAATAGTTCAATAACGATGCTATACTCTACAATGTTGTTGGTCGCGCGGTCGAGGCACACACCTCGTAAGGAAACAAGTTCATTTGTAGGGGCGTAAATTTCCAACGCAACGGAAGCAAGGTTCTGAGTATTACAGCTAGTGCCATCAGCGAAGCCAATATAGGGTAGCAAAGACTCCAACATCTGGAAATAAAATCACAATGTCACATAAGGGCAGAAACCAGATAACGACACAAGCAAGCTATAGTAACACACAAAAAGTATGATACAATAAAAATACAAGTACTCATGCACAAATGATTTTATGCATAGTACTTCTTCAAGTACAACCCATTCCTGGGTTCACTCAAAGGGATACCATCGTAATCTACCAACTCATAAGCTCCTCTTTCCAAAACTTGTCGAATGATATAAGGACCTCGCTACATGGGTTCGAATTTCCCAACTCCTAACATATCTCGATCTTGTTCATAGAGAAGAACAATATCACCTTTGGACGACGCTTGACATGCTTATCGTATTGGGCCTTGACACACTTTTTCTGAGCTTGTATGACTAGGGTGGCATTGCGTCAAGTTTCATCCAATCGCATAAGATACAATAGACATTCTTCCTCGGAAAAAGTGTTGGGTAGGAGTTCAAAAGCTAGTTTTAAAGAGGGTATCTTGCATTCAATAGGGAGAATGGCTTCCACACAATAGACTAACCGAAAAGATGTAAACCCAGTAGTGGACTTGATGGATGTCCGGTAAGCCCACAATGCCGAAAACAACATTGTGTGCCAACTTGTTTTATGAATCCCTATCATTCGTCGGAGCATAGTTATGAGAACTTTATTAATCTCTTCGACTTGGCCATTGGCTTGTGGATAATAGGGTGTTGAGTTATCATGGCGAAGACCCAACTTTTCAGTAAGTTTAGACATCATAAAATTCCTAAAGTGGCTATTGTGATCAGTGACGATAGCTTGGGAAACACCAAACAAGCTATGACATGATTAAAAATGAACAATGTTGCGATCTTTCTAGTGTTTTCAAATGTCGGCATCGCCTCGTCCCATTTCATAAAGTAATCAATGGCTACAATGATGTAACCATGCTCCCCGGCCAAGTGAGGGTGACATGTCATGAAATCGATGCCCCATTTCGCAAAGGGACCAACGGAGACCATAGGGTGAAGAGGATTGGGATGTGATCGGATCTTCTAATTATAGGTCTGGTAGGCATGGCATTTCTAAACGACAATGATGCAATCGTTAAACAAAGAAGGAAAAAAATACCCTGCTCGTAAGATCTTTTGGGCAATAGGATACCCAGACATATGACCACCACATGCTCTAGAATGGTAGTCATTCAGATCTTTCTTGGCTTTGTCGAATGTTAGACAACGTCGAAAAATAGAGTCAATCCCCCGATGATAAAGAGTATCCCCGAGGATAATGTATTGACGAGCTTGATAGAGTATTCGACGTCGTTCAATACTGGACAAAGTTGGCCGGAAAGTATGGGTTTGGAGATATATAATGATATCTCCATACCAAATATCATCAGTGCTAATAAAGAAAAGAGATTCATCGGGTAATGAATCAACTGCTACATTTTCTGTTGCTGAATGGGGAAAATCACATATCAACTCAGAAAAAACTAAGGACTTCTTAGACTTGGCACGGTCAAATTCCAAGTCAAACTCCTGGAGTATCACAATCCATTTGGAGTATTTTCCCCCTAGAAATTGACGTGTTAGAATGTGTTGCATTGGGTTGCAATGAGAAATCACCGTAGTCTTGCATGAGAGGATATAGTGCCGGAAGAATTGGACGGCTTGGATGGCATCTAAGGCTAGTTTCTCGACATGTTGATACTTGATTTCAATCGGTGTGAGACTTAGACTCAAGTATTAAATAACATGTTCGTCGTGAGCATCATCCTCTTAAACGAGAACCATACCAATAGTGTACTCCAAGGTAGCAAGATAAAGGAAATAATCGCGACTGTAATCAGGGGGAAAAAGAAGCGGAGTGCATGTTAGGGACAATTTCAAAGCCTCAAAAGAGTTGTTGGCAATGGTATCCCAGATGAACTCTGAATCCTTCTTTAATAGCCGCGTAAATCCACGAGTTATCTCGGCATAATTTGGCATAAAACAACGAAGAAAGTTTGCTTTCCCTTGCAAACTTTGCAACTGGCGAAGTGTAGAAGGAGGAGGAAGATCCAGAATCACCTCAACCTTTAAAGGATCCACCCTGATCCCTTGACGCGAAACGATGAAACCTAGAAGACGACCGGATTCCACATAGAAAACGCACTTGTGAGGATTCAAATGTATATGGTAGAACCGACAGCGAACGAAAATGGTTTGGAGGTGGGTTGGGTGATCGACTCTGCTCATTGAATGAGTGGGTAAATCATCCAAATAGGGTTGAACAATATGCTTGATATCATGGAAAGCATAAGACATAGCGCGTTGAAAAGTAGCACCAACATTCTTGAGACCGAAAGGAATTTTCCGATAGCAAAAGTACCCCAAGGACAAATAAAAGCAGTCTTATGTTGATCCTCAGGAACAATGTTGATTTGATTATATCCGGAGAAACCATCCATGAGAGAGAAGATTTCACTTCTGGTGCAGTCATCGACAATCTAATCGATGAAGGGGGTAGGAAAATTGTCTTTTGGACAAGCTTTGTTAATATCCCTATAATCAATGCATACACGAATGGTGCCCTATTTCCTATCAATTGGGACAAGATTGGAAACCCAGTCTGTGAGAGCCACCGGATAAATAAATATGACTTTCAGAAGTTTCTCGACTTCGAGTTTTATAGTAGCCACTTTACGTGGGTGAACTGGACGAAGGCGTTGTCGGACGGGCTTAGCGTCAGGATATGTCTTTATCTCATGTATCACAATCTCAGGGTCGATACCCATCATTTCTTCGTACCTCCAGGCGAAGATGTCATGAAATTCTTTGAAAAGGGACGTATAGGTGACTATTTCGTCAAGGGAACATGAAGCTCCAATATGGACATTTTCGACGATTCCAGGTTTGATGGATACGTCAATGGGAATCGTGGGTGATATATTGCTTAAGTTCCCTTTGGAAAACACATCGTGTGTAGATGCAGGAACAGTCGAGATGATGACAATGGTCGATGGGGTTGAAATCCACTGGTAGTTCTCAAGGGTATGTTTCTCCAAAAAGAGGATGGAACGATAATGTCCATCATCCCAAGGGGTTTCCTCCATGATGGACATGATCATCTCGTCAGTGGGAAAAATAACATGAAAAGGATCAAGAGACAACTCAACAAGAGAAGGGGTAGGAAGTGTTGCTAATTGAATGGCCTAATAGGCAGATTCAATTGGACTTAACGACATTTCGTCGCCGAAACGAAGAAGATCGCCAGGGTCAGGGACTATCTAGGGGTCGTGAGATGCAGGAAGTTCATGAGGCAAAGTGGAGATCATATTGATGGAAGCAATAGATGAGCGTAGAACATCGGGCGGTGGAATGGGGAAAGTACCCATTAACAAAGATTCCTTTAGAAGGCCTACACCGACATTCTCATAACCCAGTGGGGTTATAGCAATAAATGGTACGTTTCCAGTACGGGTATCAGAATTAAAGAAGGCTAGTTGGTCGATGGTAACAACCTTTCCTTGATGAGGGAAACGTAATACATGAAAACATTTTGACACATCGACGTGGATGAAATCGATCCAGCTGCATCCATGCAGAAGATTATAATCAAGGGGAGCGTCAAAGACTTCCACTTCGAATTGGACCATTTTACCTTCTAACGTGATGGGCAACGAAGGAAGAACATTGTAGGGCTTAAAACTGGAGCTGTTGAAGGCTTTAAGAGTGTTCTGGGATTTATTCAAAGAAGGACAGCCAATGGCTTTCCAACAAGCAAGAGACATAACACATGTCAAGGCACCCTCATCGATAACAGTTCGGCAAATGTTTTTGTCAGAGACAACCACTTGGATCTGGAATGCAAGTTGAGGGGGTAATCTTGGAATGTGATCTTCCAAGTCAAAGACTATCAAATTCGTATCCATCGGATCAATTCCACTTATAGCTTTCAACAGTGCCTTCCATTGTGTGGGACAAGTCTAAAGGACTTCGAGGGTTGACATCGCAGAAGGTGCTTGAGCCAGATCTTCAACAATGATGTAGTTCTGGGCCACATGAGCATGAGGATTGAAAGCCAATTTTTGAACAACACCCTTTGGGAGGGGTCGCAGAACTATGTTGAGGCTCGGTCGTTTGAGATGAAGAGGACCGTTGGTAGGTGGAGTCGTGGGAGAGGGTTGTACCAAGGAAGGGGTAAATCATCAACCTTCTCCTTAGAGGGAGAATAATCTTTGGCTCAAGTAGTGAGTGCAATGTTGTTCTACTTAGAATCACCAGTACACATCAAAACATATGATGTAGTAGAAGAAGAGGGTTGGTCGTGGATGACCAACTGAGCCTGTTGTTGAGACGGGAAGGGTTGGGACAAAATGGCCAGTGCAGGTGGTTTTGGAGCTCCTTGAAGGAACTTAGTGACCTCGACACGTCGTGGAAAATCCTTCATGTAGTGATCATCACCACAAATAAGACAAGGGTATCGTGGTTTGTACTTATCCCGATCGTCAATAGGGGTAGCTTTGGTTTGCTCTGCTTGAGAATTATTTTTTCCCTCCTTATTCTTACCTCTCCCCTTTTCAGATTTGTTTTTACTGGCTGGGGTAGATTGAATGGAATTTACCTCAGAAGTCTTGTCGGTGGGAGGTGCAGGAGACGAAGAATTTTGAACATTAGAAGAAGAAGATTTAGGGTTTGTGCTTGAGGAAGAATGTTTTTGGGCCTGGGTAGAGCCAATCACACTATCAGCTGCATGTGAGGCAGCTGGAGCAGTTGAAGTGATGGAAGTATTAGGACGAGGTAAGTCAGGTAGTAAATTGTAAAGAGTTCCCATTTGTGAGTAAATGAGGTCAAGATATTGAGCACAACTTATAGCTTTCTCTTCCGTGACTATGCCACCCATGGCAATGTCCTTACTGATGTTGTTCACAAATGATTTTGTGAACCACTCTGCCAACAACTGATCGGGGAGCTCAAGTTTAATGAGATGTCGTCTCCTTCGCCACTCATGGATGTGATCAGATATATGAGTGCCTTTGTTCTGTTTGAAGGAAGTCAAAATCTCGGTTCCCGTGTCATAACGGATCAGTAACTAGTAATGCGTAAGAAAATCCATAGCTAGGGTGTTGAAGTCAGAGAAGAAACCTTGTGGCAATTTGATATACCACTTCGCAGTAGAACCAGTAAGGGTTCATTGAAAAAGACGTAAACAAATAGAGTCATCCATCAACGAGTTGGATGAACACCATAGGTGAAAAGTCATAACGTGATTATTGGGGTCCTCTCTCGCTTTGCCGTCAAATTTAGGAATGTCCGATGGAAGCTTGGCTAGAATAATAGGCCATTGGGGAGAGTGACGAATAGGATCATTTAAAATCCTTGACAAATCCAGAAGATCCAAAGTGGCAAGAAAGGGTAACTGCCGATTCACCTGAGGGTACTGGTGGCTTTGGGGTGAAAGCTCTGTCAGAAAACCAGTAGGACCATAAGTAGTCTGCATATAATGCGAAGACCCAGGCATAGTCGGTGGTGGTTGGAGAGGATAGTATCTCATAGGAGTATACCCTGAAACAGGTGCTTGAGTTTGAGCATTCACCCCCCAAATGGGATTGAATGAACCTGGATATGGTTGGCCCATACTAAGGGGTGTTATGGACACAGCTAAGAACTGTTGCCCCCTAGACATTTGAGGAGGATTTTGTATCAAGTGATTCCAATACTAGGCCAAGGACAGAGGTATGTTTTTCCCATAAGCTGGGGTCGATCCTCCCATCGAAGATGGTGTGCCAATTGGGGGTTGTATTCCAATTTGGATTTGTGTTCCAAAAGGAATTTTCCCGCTGAGAGGGGGTTGGGTCATACCACCTTGGTGAAATTTTCCACCAACCGGAAACTGGTAATTTGGAGTGAATGACGAAATAGTGCCACTAGGATGAGGATTGCTAGTAGAAGACGAAGAAGTTCCTCCAAAAGGAAATTGAGGGAGTGTTGGAACAAAACCGGGAATAAAGTGCCCAGAATAAGAAGGACCACTAGGAGAGCCGGATGGAGTTTGCGCAGGAGTAGGAATAGAAGCATTCAATGCACGGTATCCATGTGGTAGTGTCAGAGTGACGTTGGGCGTTCACAGTGTGTGGATAGAAGAAAGACTAACCGTAGTAAACCCGGTTGGAGCACTTGAAGTAGCTGTGAGATGGATCATTTCGACAGGGACGGTAAAATGATAAGTGGTAGTCACCGGTACTGTCTGTGTACCAGATATTTTAGAAATCACAGGTGAACCTGGACCAAAAAGGTCCCGTCAAAAAATTCCCGTAGACCAAAAAGGATCTTGGTCCCTAGGTCCATTCGGAGATCCGGAATATACAACAATTAAGTCTCTGGAAGAGTTTGCTCGCATAAAATGTCTCTCAGAATCAGGGTGAAGTCAAAAGTCCTCTCGAGTATTTGTAATTCGAAAATGTTCTAGAGAGTCCGTTCGTTCCACTTGCGGTGTGGTGATGACTGGGACTTCACTCTATCGAGGAGAGCCTCCAGGTGTGCTTGTGGGAAAGGGTTGAGAACCTTCCAGATGCTCTGGAGATAAGCCCTACATTCTATGTGAACGACATGGAGGAGCTATTGTAAACGAGCAACAGACTTTGCAAAGAAAATCCTATGGTCAACTTCGAGAAACAAACAACAAGCGCTAGTAAACAAAATCTAGGAAGCAACACCAAGCAAACAAGACCTTCTAATTTTGAAGCCACTAGTTGGTGATGAAATACAACGTCACAACAATGAGACGAGAAGGGGCTAGGCTAGGGTGGAAAATTTACACTGACGATTTGCTTAACGGACTTACACCCTAGTGCAAGCTCCCACACATAATCCTGGGTATACCCTCCAAGGAGCCGAGTGAGTTTGGTCAACATCAATTCCAGGTACCATGAAGACTTCCCCCTTCACAGTCACCTCATGTAAAAACCTAGAAAGATAGGCCACTAAGGTCACCACCAACAACAATAAATCCTGGGGGAATAGTCGACAGTCTGATCCACATGCAAGGGCAGGGTATCTAGCCCAAAATCAACTCAAAAGGCTTCCACTCATCATTGTGGGTATACCTCCGAGTGATCCCTGTAATATGTGCAATCTCTACACTGATATCAACAAAGCAGGGTGAGTAACTCTGTCAATATCAATGCGACCTCATGCTTGACCCTTGTGTGAGAAGGCCTGCCTAGGACAAGATGTTGCAAATGGAATTTAACACTCCCTAACACAAGATGCTATTGTGTGTTTTGTGCTTTTGGAGAGTGTATCTCTCTTCCTACTCCAAAGCGCTAGCCTAGCTAAATGTTGGTGTAATAGAGCCCTAGAAANAGGAGCCGAGTGAGTTTGGTCAACATCAATTCCAGGTACCATGAAGACTTCCCCCTTCACAGTCACCTCATGTAAAAACCTAGAAAGATAGGCCACTAAGGTCACCACCAACAACAATAAATCCTGGGGGAATAGTCGACAGTCTGATCCACATGCAAGGGCAGGGTATCTAGCCCAAAATCAACTCAAAAGGCTTCCACTCATCATTGTGGGTATACCTCCGAGTGATCCCTGTAATATGTGCAATCTCTACACTGATATCAACAAAGCAGGGTGAGTAACTCTGTCAATATCAATGCGACCTCATGCTTGACCCTTGTGTGAGAAGGCCTGCCTAGGACAAGATGTTGCAAATGGAATTTAACACTCCCTAACACAAGATGCTATTGTGTGTTTTGTGCTTTTGGAGAGTGTATCTCTCTTCCTACTCCAAAGCGCTAGCCTAGCTAAATGTTGGTGTAATAGAGCCCTAGAAAAGAGTTACTAGATAAATTTTACAATTGTGCAGTGTTATTAAGAGTTGTTGTTTACTCAAAGGAAACAGAGATGAAACTTATGTTGTATGACTCTAACCCAACAATGCATGGATGAGAATGAAATGTAGCAATTTTTCGTTCAATGAATCCTATGTATGGGAGGGAAAGAGAAAATTTTCCAAATCAACCTTGAACTACAATACAATTTCCTTTAAAATGCAAATGCAACAAATCATGCATCAATAACAAGTCTCTATTGCTTCTTTTTCAACAATTTCAACAAGTGATTTTCAATGTTTTTCGAAAACGAAAATGATTTTTTGAAAGAAAAATGTTTGTTCACTTTTCAAAAAGGACCCACACTATGATAGTGAGAGTACTGAAAATAAAAAACCAATGAGCAAGCAATGACAAAATCCCAATCAACTCTTTCATTGAAAAATTAAATAAAAAGAAAACCAATATAGTCTTTTCAATCGCATAAGAAAAATGATCTTTCAAACAATAAGAAAATGATAAAGACCAAGAAACTCAACTTTCAACCGATCACCGGTTCTTAACTAATCAAACACACTCAGATGCTGAAATCAGAGAGTATGGTTTTACCAAGAAAAGTCAAGAAACGAAAGTCAAGACAAAAATGACAAGAAGAGCCTTGAAATCCTAAGACTGTTCATGCACGAAGATGAAGACAAGAAAGATATCAATCAATGGTCCAAGAAACTCTTATGAGGCACCTAAACTGACCTGGACAGTTGAAGATGTCAAAACTCAAATCCAAATTTTGAAAAAGTGAGTTCGCAGGCTGGCAATACTACACAGTGCGAGAATTAGGCATTCTCGCAGGTGGCCCTTGAGCAGAGTGCGAGAACCTCGCACTGAACCTAAAGGAAGAATTCAAACTCTATAGATTTTCATAGGATGTAATGAAGTGCAGTGTGAGAACCTCTGAAAGTAGTCAAATTTTTGGAAAATGAAGCAAAATTTGAAAAGGCCTCTGGACTCAGAGGGTCTATCAGGATATCCTCAAGACTCAAAGATTGATAGACAAGGAGAAAAGTAAACCAAGAGGAAATGGCCATATAAAAATACCAAAATCCACAAAGAAAATGGGATTTCTCCCCAGCGGAGTCACCAATTTTGTTATCGGACTAATCGGTAGGTGCGGACACTAACAGATCTCCCTAGATCCACCTGGATCTAGAACAAAATAGGATAGGACATGACTCTTTCCCTAAGTTTTTACCATTGAATTAAATAGGAGGCAAGAACGAATAACATACCTTATTATCTCTTCCTAGGGTCTCCGTTGCTCCAGCTTCGCTCCGGTACTCTCGTGAAGTCAATACCAAGACAACACAAACCAACCAAAGTGAAGATAGCAAAATATATTCAACAGTCAACCTATGTGTATGATCAAGGAATTACACAATAAAGTGGAAATAGCTTTATGGGAAAGGGACATGCCACTGTATCATATTAATTGAAAGTAAAGATTACAAAATGAGCCTTGATGTCACAAAATTCCTTTCGATGGCACTTGGCTCTGACACACACACTTGCTCAATCCTTGCATGAAGAAGATCAAATCCTCTTGATAGACTTGCTAGAGTCTCCAAGCTTCTTGTTCAAGCTTAAGTCCTTCACACAATTCTTTCACCAATTCTCCAATGAATCTTGCTTAACCTTTTCCACGGGAATTCCCTCAATATATAGGAGAGAATGAGATAGTTACTTGGATAAGAATGATCCCACAATATCTGGGAATCCAGTACAATGATAACCATTCGAATGCCAACCCATCCTTCTAGAAGATTCCCTTCTAGAAACATCGATAATTCATCTTTTTCCATGCTTTAGGAGGAGTTCGCACCCTGGCTATTCAACACAGTGTGAGAAGTTCGCACCCTGGCTTAAAGTAGCCTGCGAGAATCATGCATTCTCTCACCCAAATGTATTAGCAGTCTGCGAACCTCTTTCAAAAATGAGTTTTCTGGGAAGAGATGAAAGTAACTTTTCTCAGCAGAAAGTTCTTATGAAGAGCCTAAGTACACCATCATCAATACATCATCATGACGACCAAAATCATGGGTAACATATAGAGGAGGAGGTAGAGACCCCCTCATAACATTCAACAACTAGTGGACTTCCACTGCATACTCGATCACCCAAGGACGTAGCCCTGTTTTCCGCTGACCTTGCACAGTGGCCAACAACATACTTAGTTGGAATGATCAGAGCATCAACTGATCAACTGGAGCAAAGGCTCCAACAGGCCGAGAGGTCTGTTGAGGTCACAAGGGAGGAAGTGCTCATTACGCAAGCCTCTAGAAAACAAGAGGAACATGCAAAGACCTAGGTTGAGAACATAATGGAAAGAGTGAAGAAAAGGCTTGCTGAATCCTGGCCGAAGATTCGAAAGGTCGCACCCCAACTGCCCGAAGCCAACGATGTAGGAGAGTCAGAGCATGGTCAAAATTGGCCATTCATTATGAGCATCTAGAAGTGAGGTTGCAGAAAAACTAGCAAGAAGCATAGAAATAGCCTCAGAAGATGCAGGAGAATATGGAGAAGATAGTGCTAAAAGGAAACAATGCCTGAGCAACACTACACAAGCACACAACTCAGTGCACAAATAATTTTAGGGAAATCAACAATTGGATGGGCATCATCGCTAGGTGCAACCAGAACTTGGAGGATGTGCACACTAGAATATAGGTGCTAAATGAATAATTTGTGGCTACGATGGATCTGCTGGAGAAACAACAAAAGTTTGACAAGATCCAACAAGTGGATAATGAACTGAACGCCCTATTTGAGGCACAATCCATATCTAAGAAGGAGTTGTGTGACTTCCAGAATGTCATTCAGATAGTTTATATGTAGATGCGTCAAGTTGATGCAACAACAGATTCTGAATGGAACTCATTGGTTGCATCCAAACCCAAGGGATGTATTACAGATGCGACCCAACAGTTTGTGGCAGAGGCCTCACTCCTTGCCAGGAATTTGTAGGATAAAGTTGGAATCTTTCAAGAAGTGAAGAAGTGGGCCTTGGAGTTGATCCTAGAGTTGGGCCCTTCATTTGAAGAAGAATAAGAAGATAAATCACAATCAGAAGAGCAAAAGAAAGAGGAAAAGGAAGACAAGGGAAAACAACAATTTCTCCTGGAAGCTGCAAAAGAGATGACTACTTGACTTGAGGGCGAGTCAAGGTTTTTAGTCGGAGTCTGTTGGGCCCTTTTTTTTTTGATAAGGAGTTGCAAAAGAAGTTCTACAGTCCCATTTTTCATATAGTATGAGTTGCATAAGATAAATAAGAAGCTGACAATAGAGCAAGGAAAATTAATAGAAATGAGTTGCGAAAAGGATAGTGCAACGCAAGCAAAGAAAAAGCGGTTGAAACAGAACAAGAAAGCATGTAAGACAAAGCCAAAAGAAACAACTTATCTTATATATAGGGATGAACATAATTGTAAAAGGGTTGGTTAGTATCGAAAGTGTAAGGGTTGGTCATAATTTTTGTTGTCTATTGTTGAGAAGTCGAGTTTTGAGTTCTGTAATGTAATATGTACACCATTTTTGGGAATGAGAGCTCGTGATATGGGTCTAGATCCAGGAGTATGTAACAAAGCACTACCTTGTATCTCTGAGGTTGTAATTGAGAAAGATATGAAGATAATATATGAGAAGGATCCAAAATTTTAAAATATGTTGCGTCATTATGTGTTTATACTATTGCATTGTATCTTTAGAACACTTCTTTATGTTTCATAAGCTCTGCATGATGTTTCTGTGTTTGAGTGATTTTACGTAACCTAAGTAGCTTAAGTTATTGCGCATATGAGTTCAGGTCTGTTATGTAGTTAGATGTCTTGCACAAGATCAAGATGAATCTTGAAGGTTCTGTGAACCCACCTAAATATTCTCCTTTCCCTTCCCTATCTTTAAGTCTCAGCAGCACTTCGGGTGAGACTTCTTCTCTTCAGAGGAGATGAAAATTCCAGTGCTCTAGAATACATGGTACCTTTTGTTGGTGACCTAAGAAGGACCCTAGTTTGATCAAACTTGCGCTGATAATGATCTCAGTGGTTAATGGTATAATGGGAAAAACATAGGATAAATTCTTAAGAAAGGGAAATGGTGGATGAGAGGTGTGGAGAAAAATTATGAGGGAGGAGAGAGGGGCGAGGGAATGTGGATGTGAAGTGAGGGATGTAGGGTGAGGGAAGACTGGAAAATAGGTCTACAAGTTCGTATGGAGAAGAGGTAAGGGTGGAGTAAGTGTATGCAGAGAGAGAGTAAGTTATGTGGAGGTAGGGGGGGGAGGGGAGTGTAGGTCACATGGAGAGGTGAGGAGGATGGGAAATATGGTTAACTATGGGTGAGTGGGGAGAGGGATGAGTGGAGAGGGGAGGGAGTAAGGGAGTAAGGGATTCATAGGTAAGGGGGAGAAGGGATGTAGGTCTGCAAGCTTATTAAAATGGTTAAGTATGGGATGGAGAAAACAAGAAAAAGTATGAACAAAGAAGTAAGAAAATGAATCAAGAAAATGAGACTAAGGCAAGACTTAGTCTCGAGTTCTAAGAATGGAACCAAGAAAATGTGAAGTGTGTTTCTAAGAATATCTTATTTGTGTTGCACACAAAAACACATTTTTTGGGTGATTGAACATAAACTTGGATATCTTGAGCATATGAACTTAGATTTTTAATCCGTAAAATGCGTGACTAAGTTGAGACCGAGGTTACGCTATGAGATGATAATGTTTTGAAATTTACTTCTTCTGATATCGATTTTTTTTTAATTCCTAGAGATGGAAATCTAGTTGATCAAATTTTTTGATCAACATATGGCTCCAGCTGTGGTACAATGACCCCGTGTGGGTTTCTAAGAATCCAAAATCCTAGCTTGGATTCCTTCTCCATTGGGCTATGGAGTGATCTTCAAAATAAATTCTTGTAATTCCTCATCCATTAATTCCTCTTCAAACATTGCCTCCATTTAGAAAATTCTTTATTTTGCAAAAATTGGATTGTTGAAACAAACTATGTATAAAACCGATATACCTATCCTATGTTACTTGAAGGAAAAGGACACCTTTAAGTGTAGGTATATTTCCAATTGATCCTTTCAAGCATCCAACTAATATTTGAAATGAACTCCAGAATTAGGGAACATATCGTGACTGGTACCAAAGAGTCAGGGGTGTTTTCAAAGTGTCTTGGAGAAAAAATAAACCATATGTGCTAAGAATCTGATGACATTGCTTGACCAACAATGCTTTGAAACCATGTTTCAATATAATAAATTCCTAGTTTCTTAAGAATGCTACTATCTTGTGTTGAATGATGATTTTCCAATTTGAAAATATTTTTATTTGTCTTCTTATTCTCAACCACATTCAAGATTCTTGATTCATCAACTATGTCTTGAAACAATTATTCTTTTATGAAATGACAATCTTGTCCATCATTGTTCTCAAGATTAATTTCTTCCACCAATTGTTCTTTCTGCCAATGCTCTTGTGATTTTTCATCATCTGTTACAATATATTTCATATGAGTATGTTAGCTAAAATCTTCTTGTGAATTTGGTGGAGGCTTTTCAATTTCCCTCTTGATCTCGTTGCTCGAAATATCTTCATATGGAGTATATGATAGGCTGAAATCTTGTTCTTGCAAATTGGACTTTTCATTTTCAACAGTATGACTTGATTCAAAAAAATTTCCAGTCTTTGATCAGAATTTTCTTACAAATCACTCACTTCATTGTCTTTTGTCCATATGGGAGAGGGTGCGTGGGAAAAAAAATTGAAAACATCAGAAAGGGCATATAAGTGTATTGTTGGGATGAACTTTTCAGCAAATGAATTTTCCAACACATCCCAATTGGTAATCGTCCCAGAGAGTAATGAATTATACCATTCAAGAGCATCCCTGCATAGATTTTGTAAAAATAATCAACATGTAGCATTCTCCTCAGTGAGATTGAAAACATCACATGTGCTTTTGAATATAAACAAGTGTTGCTTTGCATCCTCTGAAATATTCCCCAATAATGTGGAAATGTTTTTAATAGGAATATCAAGCATCTAAAAATTTACTTCTGGCAGATTTAAAGGAATTCCATGCAATCATATCCTTCTTTGGATAACTCTTCCTTTTGTTGCATCTTGCAAATCCATTGATTGTAACATCCCCCAGCCCATCTGAGCAAAATCATGGTGCATAATATTCTTAAAAATGAAATTTATGCTAACTGATCTAATTCATTTACAGTTAACTCATTTCCTATAGCTTTCGACTACAAATTAAAATAGACTTAGATAATGTCTATAACGAAAAAATAGAAGTATATACATCATGCTAATAATCAACATGAAAAGAAACTAAGAAACTCATTACAACAACATATAAATCACTTCCAAATACACAGAGTTCATCCACGTCAATTAAACACAAAATTTAACACAACAACAAGATAAAACCACTTATCTTTTCACAATAGTCGTGCAACCAGCTTCTTGGGATGGACGTTCCACCCAACCATAGACTGAATCCAAATCTCAACAACTATTCACCTTAGAGATGAGGCTAGAAATCCACAAAAGAGGGTGGTCTCTCACAGTCCACTCACAAATCATAAAACTGTCAACCCAACTAATATTCTCCTACAATTATCCTGATTTTCCATCATCTCTCTTCCTCTTTCCCTTTCCAACCCAAGGAATGAACCATTAATTTATCATGCATAACCCAAGGGATGTACCATTCATTTATCAATATTAAACTAAGGAATGTGCCATTATTTTATCAGGGTTTATCTCACACAGGTAGCTAGGAATCTCTCAGCTGGGAACTCAAAGGAAAACTGTTGCTGGGAAAACCATCAACAAACCAACAACAAACACTTGTTGTTTTAGTGCAACTCACACATGAGTTCACTCTTCAGGCCTGGAAACCTATTTCTTCAGTTTTACATCTCCAATTCTCTCCAATTACAGTCCATCTTTCTCTAGAATTCTCCCTCCATGGCTGCATCAACTTCAAGCTATGTTTCTCGCTCTCTCTTTGCTTCCCATGCACAAACTTTACTAACTAAAAATTGTTGTCCCAACCCACACGCATTTCCTCTCTTTGGTTTTCCTTTCTTGACTCACACTCTTCCCCAAGATGATCGTACTCAACCCTCATGTGCTCAATAACTTCGAGATATGACCACTCACACCCACCCACTTACATGTATTCAATGATTGGCTTTGGGAACATTCAATTAGAAATGGGAAGGTTCATATACTATAACAATTTTAGGAAAATGGGTTAAATTAAATACATGGGTAATTTCTCCCTTGGACCCCTCTTGGCCATTATCCTAGAAACTCCCCCCTCTTGTGGATTAATTCATCCCCCATCTCTTTTCCATGTCCCCTTAGAAGTTGACATCACATTTTACAAACAAAATAAGGAAATACAATTCACATATTACATCGCTTAGTCGTAGCCACACATTATATCTACACAAGAATTAATTAAACTAGGGATTTGTTGATGGGGCCTAAATCCTGTGACTCAACAGTAGGAACCAAACCCGACACTGAGGCCCAATTAGACTCTACAACGTTTCGAGTGGGATGGTTCTCTAGATCCTATGATCTAGCCAAAATATCGATGAGCTTTTTGTGTTTTCTAGGGAAGGCTATTCCTTAAGTTAAGATAGTTTTTCTCTATATCTTGTCATAGGTAGGACTGGTGCGAAATAAGAAAGATGGTATAAACCAACTTGAAAAAGACAGGAAAAAAATTTAAACTATTGGGAAGGGGTCGAGTTTGGGATAACCCGGTACTTGAACATGCAGACAACGATCCTATGCCAAAGGGCCTAGTTATAATACTTTGACTGAAAGAGCATCCAACTGTTGTCTGAGAAAACTACTTAACAGAAAGAAAACATATATGTAATCAAGATCAGGGTAAGCAAAATAATTCATCTACCAAGACATTCATCACATATTTGAGGTGAACTAATTAGCATAAAGAGAGAAACAGATATGCAATCAATATCACGGTAAGAAAAATAATTCATCTACTAGGATATTCATCACAAGGAAGCACAATGATTTACCTTAATCATCCAAAGAAAAGAACATCAAAACATTGCACCAGATAACTTGACAACTGAATTAATTGCTCTTACTCATTTACTTCAAAATTCATGGAACAGGAAAGGAAATAATTCTTCTCCAACTCCAATCACATACATCTAATGATAAATGGCTTGCCTCTGGTCCAGAAGGACTTCTTAATTTGTAGCAGTTTCAAAATAATTATCGACAACCAAAAGAAAATATTTCTTACAACAACCATCGACCCTCTAACTATCGGTCGATGTTCCTATTTATAATATAAATTATTAACAATAATTAATGGTAAACTACAATTTGAGCTAATAAAAAATCACCACGTGGTGTCATCATCTAACAGTCTTTCAAAAGTCCACCCAAGTTGTTTCTTGAAAAGGGTGGACTCTTTCATAATCAGACCATATGATAAAGAGTTCTTCACAGGTGTTGGCCCATGGAAACCTGTGTTATTCCATTGGAGCTACATAGATTCCCCTGGTGTCTGTTGCGTGTGACCGATATTTTGCGAGGATGAAGTTCAACTTCTAAAGCATTTCTCTGGCTTTGATTGGATGTCCCACGAACTATTTTACTTGCCCGGGCTTTGCATTGGTGACCTCTGCACATTCTTTTGCCCATGACGCATCTTGTTCGACGCACAACTTGATCATTCCACTTAGGTCGATTAATATTTGGATGTCGAAATCAAGAGATCGACATACTTCGTCGCTTCAGTGATTCTTTCAGTTCTTAGATGGGGTCATAGAACAAACTCTAGTCAGTGATCAGGAAGGTTCTTCCTGCAATTAAACATAAGTAGTTTAGCGATTAAGTAACCCATGATCTAACATAAATAAACAAAAGATCAACACGTACCTATACAACTTGCTAGTCTCAGTCATTTTTAATACTTACGTGATCCCAAACACTTCCTTTGAGTGACCTATGAAGCCGCCGCTCCTCTTTGGTATAAATGAAAACCTTGGCATGTTGTAGTGTGGCTAATCAAGAACGATAGACATGAATGTATAATTATCACAGTAATTACTTGACCTTTGGGAAAAGGGCATCGAGGATGAATCATGCACGTGTCTGCTCCCAAGAGGTTGGATATCGTATAGAGAAGGTTGTTAAATGCCTTCAAAACCTGTACCACCAAGCGTGCCAAGTGTCATTAATAAACAATGGAGGTTCGAAAGTTCAAAAGGATCGAAAGGATTACACTACACACTTTCCTGCAACCTCGATCGACGACGCTTTCATGTTCTGGATCACATCCATCGATTAGCTGCAGCATGCCGATTTTTTTTTAAACATCATGTCGCAAGGCATGGGAATTATGTTGGAAAGCCTAGTGTCGATCTTTGATTTCCCTATAAATCCAGGATCTTTGCGAGCAATCCTTATTATATGCCAAGCTCATATTCCCTGGGGGATCTAGTTCAGTAAGTTCATCTTGGCGACATCCAGTTGAGTAATCCTTTGCCATCTGTGGACGCCTTGAGTCTCTTACACTTTTGCGATTATGGGATCTCCTTCAAACATGGGATGAGGTCTACGAGGTAGTTGGAGTGCGATATCTCAGCCCTAGTGCACCTGGGGATCCTTCCTATGGGCTTCGAGAGATACAACTATCTACCCGAAGGCAACATCATTGTCCAAATATGAGCTTGGGGTGGTCGTAGATACATCTGAGAGAAATAAGCTAGAGACTGCACCTTCTCCAAGGCTGAAACCGCAGAGAAGAGGAAGGCCTAAGAAGAAAACTCAGGAAGGAGAGGGGGACCTCCCCAAGGTCGAACTGAGTGCACGTCCAAACCTCGAGGAGTCTGTAATGCTTATCGATCGTTCGGAGTTAGTCGGGACCGTTGGAAAAGGAGGCAAAAGAATAAAGGGGAGGGAAGAAGAGCCAGATGCTTCAGTCGAAAATTTCACTCAGCAACTAGAGCAGGCTCAATTTTCAATAGCCGACCTTTACCAAGAAAATAGGGAACTGTGGCGTCAGTTGGCGGAAAAAACCTAGAGGATACCACCGCCGCAAGGTTGCACAGGGAGCACCGTTTGGCTGCACAGACAACTTCAAGAAGAAAAAGACACAATCATGGAGTTACGCGAGGCATAGAAGATGGCAACGACAATGGATCATAAGACACCACAAAGTGAAAAAGACAACCTGAGAGAGGACAAAAGCATAGGAGATACATAGTTAGCGGGTCCTCGCCCTGTGTTCCTGGAAGTGTGTCTTAACACCTCTTTGTCTTTCTTCTTTGTAAAATTTTGTAATCTCACGATGACTGGGCAGGTTAGACAAGTCATTGGGGTTGTCTATTCTTATGTAAACCAAGCCTGCCGAAAGTTTTTGATTGTATATAAAGAAAAAGTTTAAAATAATCATGTTGTGAATCAAACGTGTATTCTTCTTTAAATATTTTGTGTAAAATATTAGATATTTTGGAATCATTGTTATTATGTCGTGAGTTTGTTGATTCTTTTCTTTGTAACACTTTGATATAAATTACTACCTCCATGGAATTATCGACTTTGGTTATTAAATTTTTTTTATTTAATCATGGAAAGATATTCGGCTAGTGGATAAAAGTCATGCTTGGAATTTCACTTGTACCGAGAGTCTTTTGAAAAAATACTAGAGGTCACAGCTTCCAATACCGAGAGTCGTTGGTGTGATTAATTAGTTCCCCCTCACCGATATCGAATTTGTTTCGGGAGTTCGATGGTTGGGAGTGTTGCCTTTATCTATGTGCGGCGCTTACAATCACACTTTTTTGCCGAAGCCGAAAGGACTAGCCTTCAAAGAAATCCTTTCGAAGACTATATGCATAAAATATATACTCATATTGATCGATGCCGAAGAATGTCCGTACTCGGCTATTTTGACTTCCCATACAATTTTCGCTACCTTAATATTTCACTGATGCCAAACTTCTCAAGTAAGCTGGGAGAAATATTGGTCGTCGGTTCCTTGATCAATGGTGGTGTTTCTCAAGATGGTTCTTAATATGCTCAAGAGAAACTCGGATATGAAACATATAAGATAAGAAGGTTATCAGGCTCAAACCATGGTGAAAACAATCAAAGGTAGAAAACAAGGTGGTACCCAAAAGGAAGTGGTCACAGAACTTTAGGGTGTGTTGAGTACTCAACAAATGGTGATTCATTGGGCGAATGCAGAATCTCTATCCCATAAAACAGATATCTCTGATCCTTGTTTTATTCGTGCCAACTGGAAATATTTATTTTATTATATATATATATATATATTGTCATTATTGTAAGTACTGCTTTAGGGCTTGTTCGTTTACCTGGAGGGCGTCAGGTTCCACTCTCAGATTTTGCAAATGATAAGTACCTACCCCAATGATCAATCTTCTCAACCACCTGAAAAGGTCTGAGCCATAGGCTCTGAAACTTGGAATGATTCCATTTGGGTTCATTTACCTTATCCCACTTTAAAACTAAGTATGCTACTTCAAAATTCTTTTCTTTAGCCTTATGCTTATCGAACCATCTTTTCACTATCTGCTGATGGGATAAAAATTTAGACTTAGCCCTTTCCCTCTCTTCCTCCAGCATGAGCAAAGTGTTGATTCTTTGTTGCATGGTCGAGGATTTATCATCGTTAGAATCTTAGGCCAATTGGAGAGATAGAAGATAAAGCCCATTCGGGAGAATGGCTTCTTGTTCGTAGACCAGGAAGGACGAGGAATTCCCTATAGCTTCTTTGGTGTGACCCTATTAGCCCATAGGGAATTATGGATTTGGTTATGCCAATTTCTATGGTTATCTGCAACCATCTTCTTTAATATCCTCACTAGATTCTTATTGGTTGACTCCCCCACACCATTTCCTTGGGGCAATAATTTGCAGAGTACTTGATTATGATTCCTTTGTCCAGAGAGAACTCTATCAATAGGGTAGAGGCGAAGTAGGCTGCATTATCAAAGAGCAACACAGAAGGAATGCCAAACCTTGTAATTAACTGTTTTTCTATAAATTGGATGACTATTTTCTCATTTACATCCATTAGAGGAATGGCCTCTTCCCACTTTGTTAAATAGTCAGTGGCAGTAAGAATATACTTGTGCAATTTCAAAGAGTTGGGCATAATTTATCCTATGATATTCAACCCCCACTACTCAAAAGGTCTTGAGACGGTTACAGGATGAAGTGGGATCGTTGCCCTTCTCTCCTTTCCAGCACTTATCTGACAAGTCTTACAATTCCTAGCATAAGCATGAGCGTCTTTGAACAAAGTGGACCAATAGTAGTCAGCTCTCAGAACCTTATGAGCAGTGGTGTTTCCTACAAAATGTCCCCCAGTGGGGTCATTGTGGATTTCTTTCAGCGCTTTATCAGCGTCTTTGCATTCGAGACATCTTAGTAATACCTCATCATAGTTGATCCGGAAGAGTACTGAATTTATGCGACGATATTGTGAGGAATTTAATCGGAGGGCTATCCTTTCTCTGGGGTTGAGGTTTTTGGGACAAGTCTTGTGATGTAATAGGTGATCCAAATCCTTATACCAGGAGTCCGGTCCTAGGGAAATGTATGCTACTTCACCACACCACAATGTTATTTCATTATCCCACTCTGGATCTTGGTTTTCTTGATATTGAGCTTTGGCTGTGAGCTTGCACAAACCTTGTCCTTTTACTAACTTGGAGGGTTTTATATCTAGATCAAATTCCTGGACTATCGCCATCCAGTTCTCTCTTCTTTCTCCCATTTCTTGTTGGGTATACAAGGATCAGACTGCGAGGTGTGGCACAATCACCTTAGTGTGACTCTTGAGGATGTACGATCTGAAATGATTTACAACTTTATAGACCGTGTAGGCCTACTTGTCTATGGTGGGGTAATTGAGCTGATCTCCTTGAAGGTTAGTGCTCATAAATGACACCGGGGCTTCGTTGTTGTCATCATCCTTCTGAGTCAAAACCGCAACTAGCGATTGATCAAAGGCGAAAGTATAAAGGTTAAAGTCTCTATTGAAATCGGGACTTTGCAATACCGGGGCCTGGGATATGGAATCTTTGATATTGTTGAAAGCATCTTTACATTCATCATCCCACTTAAATTAAAAATATTTGGGAATCATTTTTTGTAAGGGTTTGATGATTTTGGCGAAGTCGGGGGTGAATTTCCTTACAAAATTAATTTGCCCGAAAAAAGACTGCATAGATTTCTTGTTATGGGGTAGAGGGAGTTGAGATATGTATTTAATCCTTTCGGGGTCTATGCGAATTCCGTCTTGAGATATAATATGACCTAACAACTTACCTTCTTCAACACCGAAGATATTTTTCTTAGGATTGAGTGATATACCGTATTTTCGACATCTTTCAAAAATCTGAGTTAAGTGTTGAATGTGTTCCTCTTTATTCTTCGAAAACAGTGTTGCGCCATCTAAATACACTACCACACACTTACCTATAAGTCCCCAAAATGCCACGTCCATTTCCCTTTGAAAGGTCACTCCTGCGTTAATCAAGCCGAAAGGAATACATTTATAATCGAAGGTTCCCCATTTGGTCCAGAAGGTAGTTTTTAATCGGTCTTCCTCTGAAACCAACACTTGGTTCTATCCTAAGAAACCATCTAGAAGGAAGAAAATTTTTGAGCCCGAAACGGTCTATAGGAGTTTCTCCATTGGAGGGATGGGATGATTTTCCTTCTCTGAAGCTCTATTGAGATTCTAAAATTCTACGCATAATCGGATTTCTCTTGAATTTTTTCTTACTTGAACAAGGTTCGCCACCCAGGCGGAATGTCTAACTTGGAAAATTATCTTTGCATCTAAAAGCTTCCTTAACTCTTGATACATTAGGGGTTCGAAGGATGGGTGGTACTTTCAGAGCTTCTGTTGAAAAGTTTTGACTTTAGGTTTCAATGGGATGGTGTGTTGAATGATGCGGGTATCATACATTTTTCAAATCTTTATAGGACCGGGTGAACACATCCTGGTATTGTCTGAATAATTTGAGGTAGGCTTTCCTCTCCTCATTAGATATCATTTTTCCAAGATTTACATACTTTGGATTGTCTGGGGTTCCAATATTTACAGTTTCGTGGAGGGGGCAGGAGCTATGAGTCTTCGCGTTTTTAGGCCCTTTGAATCATTCCTTTAGATCAAACAAATTCTCTATATTTGCTATCCCTTTTGGAATTACGTGACCCTTTGGTTTATCTGCGTGTTGACCCTCCTGAGGATTGGTTTCCATTAGTTTCTCTTGGAATTCTTCATCTTCAATAGTGAGGACTTTGAAGTTGTCTTGATTAGTTAAGATTCTTATGATTTGTTCATCCCCCTCAAAGACTTTCCAATTAGAGATATTATTAGGTATTGATGTCTTGTAGAGAAGTTCTACAGTGAATCAGGAGGCTTCGTAATATTCTAAAGGCAAGAGTCTTGAAGCAGTGGTGGCTAAGGAATCAGCAAGGATGTTCCTCACTCTGGGGATCATAGTGATATTGAAATCTTCAAAGCGTTCTATCAGCCTCTGCACCTCCTGCTGGTCGTTCTTAAGATGAGGGGATTTGCAGTGTATAGTGTTTCTCACTTGTCTAATAATGATTTTCGAATCTCCTAACACCTTTAATTCCTTGACATTAAGATCTATGGCTTTCTTTAACCCTTGTACCAGGGCTTCATACTCAGTAGTGTTGTTGGTGCACTCGAATTCTAGTGTACAAGACAAGAAATGGCGTTTACCCTTTTGATCGATGAGGATGCACCTTGCTCCCGAACCCTCTTGTGACTTGGATCCATCAAAATAAAGGGTCCAAATTTGCGAGCGATGGTTTCCATTCCAATCAATGTTCCACTTTTCGATATTTTCATCCGAAAGACCTAACACTAGGTCTTGACAAATGAGGGAATATTCCATTGGCCTTGGGAATTCTTCTTGAAAGGTCATTTTGGAGTTTTGAGTAAGAAAAACATTGGACAGGAGAAGAGAAAAATTGCCAAAGTGAGGATCACAAGAATAGTTCCCTAGTATGGGAAAATCGGTAAAGTCTGGTTCATTCGGGGTCTCTAGGTCAGTGACTGTATGTTTCAGATATCTTTCCCTATCGATTCTGATCATGTTCTTGTATCCCTTCAGTGGTATCCAAAGGTGTGCATAGTCTGTGCTGAAGTATCTGTTTAGTTTTTTGGACCAATATCAGCTCAATAATAGCCCATATGGCTCAGAGATATCCACAACAATGATGTCAATCACCTGCATGAAATTAGGATGAGTGGCTACCTTGATCATCACATCTTTGAGTTCCCCCATGACCTTGACCTGGGTCCTGTCTAGTTGTATGACATGCTTATCACTTTTTATAGGGACAACACCTAATTTTTTACAAACGACCAAGGGCATGACATTGGAAGATGTCCCAGAGTCTACCAGACAATTGTGAAGATTCCTGTTGAATACTTCGAACGTTAAAAGGAAAGGTGGTACAAAAGGTCTCTCCTTCCTACCTTCTGAGTAGGTGTTTATCATTGATTTTCTTTCCAAATCCATAAGGGGCATATTCTTCTCCTGACCATCGCTGGTGGTCAGGTTTTCTACCGAACTTAGATCTTGCAACAGAAGGTCTTTCTACTGAGGGATTCTACATATATCCATAATCGATACATTGGCTTTCAGCTTCTTCAAATATTCTACTACATTGTAATCTAATTTAGGAGAATCATGAGTATGGATACTTATAGGATTTTTACCGGCAATGAAATTCATTCTCGAGCGATCGAGAGTTAATTTACTTTGTGAGGCACGGGTGGCATCGATATCTTTTGGGCCCGGTTGACCCTTACTACGTGTTTGTACCACCGATATCTCTATCGGTGATTCCTGAGGTTTAAACATATCATCCAAAGACGCGATCACGTTGGGATCCCATATCAACATGGTCGTGTCTTGTGGTGGGTCAGCCTCTTCCTGTTCGGCAATGTTAAAGGCCAAACTATTGGATGGTTCGGTCAGAGAGACTTCACCCAGAAAATGATCGGCCATTAAATTCATGGCGTGGACCCACTAAGGAAATTCCCTTTTTGAGTGGTTCTCTTGGTGGTAATTACAGAAAGAATCAGATGCGACATTCCCTAGGTCAATGTTTAGGTTGGCTAGGGGAGGTTCAATTGCTTTGAAAGGCTGGTTTCTTTTAAAGAAAGGATTATAGGGTCTTTGGCCTTGGTTTCCCTCACCTGCATTTATTTTCATATCTATAATCTCATTTGATAGTTTCTTGACCATGCATCGCAGGTCTTCTATATCTCTATTACCCTTATCGAGAGTTGGTTCAGCCAGCTTCCCCAGCGGTCTAGTCAAGAGGAGTCCTCTCCTGGGAGGGGGTTGGCTTTGTTTTCTCGCTAGAGATGCCTGGCCTTCTTTACACCCTTTCATATGGAACTCTATCATCTTGGCCTCTTAAAAATTCTCTGCAAGGGTTTTCTTAGTGGCTCTTTTAACGAACATGGAAATAGAGGCCGGAATCGCATTGGCATAGACCTTGATTTGCAGCTCTTGAGCTAGTTTCTTTGCGGGTTGAAATTTGTTTAGGATAGTCATGAATCTTTGATTGAAATCTTTGACCCTTTCCTTTGGGGTCATGGTGGTTGCGAATAATTCGGCCATAAGGGCTCCCATGGTATTTTGTTTGGCAAATTTGTCTAGGAAATCCTTTTGGAACTTAGTCCAGCTGGTTATGGATCCTATTGGCAAGTTAAAATAACAAGTGGAAGTCGAGTTCTCAAACATGTAAGGGAAAATTCTACATACCACATCTTCATGTTGAATGTTCATAAGCCTGATCGCGAGTAAGAACTTCTTGATATGATCTTCAGGCAATCTTGAGGTTTCAAGATCATACTTGGGGAGAAACTTTTCTGGGTGCCAAGGGAGATTATGTACTCGTCCAGGGATGACCACGATGTCCCCAGCCAACCAAGGTTGGTTTTCTTGAAGTGGAACTCCTCTCTCCTCCTCATAACCGTTGTTCTCTTCCATATCTTCGGAGTCAGAGTTAGGCTCTTCCTCTTCCGAAAGATCATTAGGTTCGGAGATGTTTTCGGCTGGCGTCTCGAGTATGAGGTCAAGAGGTTCTTCGATTTTGGTGATCGTGAAATCTATTAAGTCTTTGACGGAGTGTACAAAAACTTCATCGGGAGTGATGACTACTAGTCTACTTTGTTGTTTTCTTCGGGGGAGGATGGGGGGTAAAGGGAAACACACCGATTTGTTGGGTGTAGGCTCTATTAATCCTTCTAAACTGATTCACTTCCTCATGAGGGAGGGAGTAAGGCATTTCAAGGTGAAGATATCCTTCCTCGGAGTGGGGTGAGTTATCCGCTTCGGGAGTACTCGGTAAAAGTGGGCTGGCTGTTGGATGACTAGCCATGCATGTGGGTCATTACGAATCTATAGTCTGTTTGAAATATCATATAACTTACATATTCAACCATTCATTCTTAGGCCCTCCTTCTAGTGCCAATTCTGTTGATGGGGCCTAAATCCCCTAACTCAACAGCAAGAACCAAACCTGCTACCGAGGCCCAATTAGACTTTGCAGTGTTTGGAGTGGGATGGTTCTCCAGATCCTACGATCTGGCCAAAATATCGATGAGCTTTTTGTGTTTTATAGGGAAGGCTATTCCTTAAGTTAAGATAGTTTTTCTCTATATGTTCTTATAGGTAGGATTCGTGCAAAAGAAGCAAGTCGGTATAAACCAACTTGACAAAGACAGTATGAAATTTTAAACTATTGGGAAGGGGTCGAGTTCGGGATAACCTGGTACTTGAACATGCAGACAACGATCCTATGCCAAAGGGCCTAGTATTAATACTTTGACCAAAAGAGCATCCAACTGTTGTCTGAGAAAACTACTTAATAGAAAGAAAACATATATGTAATCAAGATCAGGGTAAGCAAAATAATTCATCTACCAAGACATTCATCACATAGTTGAGGTGAACTAATTAGCATAAAGAGAGAAACACATATGCAATCAATATCATGGTAAGAAAAATAATTCATCTACCAAGACATTCATCACAAGGAAGCACAATGATTTACCTTAATGATCCAAAACAAAGAACATAAAAACATTGTACCAGATAACTTGACAACAAAATTAATTTCTCTTACTCATTTACTTCAAAATTCATGGAACAGGAAAGGAAATAATTCTTATCCAACTCCAATCACATACATATGATGATAAATGGCTCACCTTTGGTCCAGAAGGACTTCTTAATTTGTAGAAGTCTCAAAATAATTATCGACAACCAAAAGAAAAGAGTTCTTACAACAACCATCGACCCTATGACTATCGGTCAATGTTCCTATTTATAATATAAAGTCTTAACAGTAATTAAGGGTAAAATACAATTTGAGCTAATAAAACATTGCCACATGGCGTCATCATCTAACAGTCTTTCAACAATCCACCCAAGTTTTTTCTTGAAAAGGGTGGACTCTTTCATAATTAGACCATCTGATAAAGAGTTCTTCATAGGTGCCGGCCCATGGAAACCTATGTTGTTCCATTGGAGCCGCATAGATTCCCCTGATGTCTGTTGCGTGCAACCGATATTTTGTGAGGCTGAAGTTTAACTTCTGAAGCATTGCTTTGGCTTTGATTGGATGTCCTACGAACTATTGTACTTTCCTAGGCTTTTCATCAATGACCTCTGCACGTTCTTTGGCCCATAACGCATCTTGTTTGGCACACAACTTGATCATTCCACTTAGGTCGATTAATATCGGGATGCCGAAATCGGGAGCTCGACATACTTCGTTTCTTCGATGATTCTTTCAGCTCCTCGGTGGGGTCACAGGACAGACTCTAGTCGGTGATCGAGAAGGTTCTCCCTGCAATTAAACAGAAGTAGTTTAGTGATTAAGTAATCCATGATATGACATAAATAAACAAAATATCAACACATACCTATGATGCTTGCTAGTCTCGTTCGTTTTTAATACTTACATGATCCCAAACGCTTCCTTTGAGTGACCTGTGAATCCACTGCTCCTCTTTGGTATAAATGAAAACCTCAACATGTTGTAGTGTGGCTAATCAAGTACAATAGACATGAATGTATAATTATCACAATAATTACTTGACCTTTGGGAAAAGGGAATCGAGAATGAATTGTGCATGTGTGTGCTCCCGAGAGGTCATATATCGTACAGATAAGGTCGATAAATGCCTTCAGAACCCGTACCACCACACATTCCAAGCATCATTTATAATTAATGAAGGTTCATAAGTTCAAAAGGATCGAAAGGATCGTACTGCACGCTTTCCTGCAACCCCGATCGATGGCGCTTTCATGTTCTGGATCGCATCTATCGATTAGCTGCGTCGTGCCGATTTTTTTTAAAACATCATGTCACAAGGCACGGGCATTATGTTGGCAAGCCTAGTGTCTCTCTTTGATTTCCTTATAAATCCAAGAGCTTTGTGAGCAATCCTTCTTATATGCCAAGCTCATATTCCCTGGGGGATCTGGTTCGGTAAGTTAATCTTGGCGATGTCCAGTTGAGTAATCCTTTGCCATCTGCGGACACCTTGAGTCTCTTACAGTTTTGCGATTATGGGATCTCCTTCAAACACGGGATGAGGTCTACGAGGCAACCGTAGTGCGAGGTCTCAAGCCCAGTGCACCTGGGGATCCTTCCTGTGGTCTTCGAGAGATACAACTATCTTCCCGTAGGTAGTGTTAGCATCCAAACATGGGCTTGGGGTGGTTGCAGATACGTCTGGGAGAAATAAGCTGGAGATTGCGCCTTCTTCGGGACCGAAACCGCAGATAAGAGGAAGGCCTAAGAAGAAAACTCGGGAAGGAGAGGGGGACCACCCCAAGGCTAAACTAAGTGCATGTCCAACCCTCAAGGAGTTTGTAATTCTTACCGATCATTCGGAGTTGTTCGTGACCACTGGAAAAGGAGGCAGAAGAGATGGGTGCTTCTGTCCAAAATTCCACTCAGCAACTAGAGCAGGCTCAATTTGCAATGGCTGAGCTTTACCAAGAAAATAGGGAACTACGACGTCAGTTGGCAGAAAAAACCCAGAGGATACCGTCGCCATAAGGTCACGTGGAGATCACTGTTTGGCTGCAGAGATAACTTCGAGAAGCACTAGGCACGATCATGGAGTTACACAAAGTGAATCGGATGACGACGACAACGGAGCATAAGAGAACACAAAGCGTGAAAGGAAACTTGAGAGAGGACCAAAGCATAGGATATACAGAGTTAGCGGGTCCTCACCTTGTGTTCCTGGAAGTGTGGCTTAACACCTCTTTGTCCTTTTTCTTTGTAAAATTTTGTAATCTCACGGCGAATGGGTAGGTTAGTCGAGTCATCAGGGTTGTCTATTCGTATGTAAACCAAGCATGGCGGAGGTTTTTGATTGTATATAAAGAAAATTTTTAAAAGCATCATGCTGTGAATCAAACATGTATTCTTCTTTAAATATTTTGCGTAAAATATTACATGTTTTGGAATCATTGTTATTACGTCGTGAGTTTGTTGATGATTTTCTTTGTAACACTTTGATATCAATTACTACTTCCACAGAATTATCGACTTTGGTTATTAAAAAAAAAATATTTAATCATGGAAAGATATTCGGCTAGAGGATAAAAGTCATGCTTGGAATTTCACTTGTACTGAGAGTTTTTTGAAAAAATACTAGAGGTCACAGCTGTCGATACTGAGAGTCACTGGTGTGATTAATTAGTTTCGCCTCCCCGATACCGAATTTGTTTTGGGAGTTCGGCGGTCGACAGTGTTGCCTTTATCTATGTGTGGCTCTTATAATCACACTTTTCTACCGAAGCCAAAAGGATCGGCCTTCAACAAAATACTTTTAGAGACTATATGAATAAAAGAGATACTCCTATCAACCGACATCGAAGAATGTCAGCACTCGACTATTTTGAATTCCCATACAATTTTTGCTACCTTAATCTTTCACCGATGCCGAACTTCTCAAGTAATCTGGGTCGTTGGTTCCTTGATCAGTGGTGGTGTTTATCAAGATGGTTCTTAATATGCTCAAGAGAAACTTAGATATGAAACATATAAGATAAGAAGGTTATCAGGCTCAAACCACGGTGAAAACAATCAAAGGTAGAAAACAAGGTGGTACCCAAAAGGAAGTGGTCACAAAACTTTAGGGTGTGTTGAGTACTCAACAGGATTATATTGGGGATGTTACATTCCACCTTATCTAAAATTGTGCACCATCCTTGGTGCACTCTATGCTGAGATAAATATATGCAAATTTATATCACAATACTTAGAAATAAAATTATGCAGTTTAACAACTCCAACAACAACTCCAACTAAAATCTCACATTCCTTTCAACTTGTCGACCAAAGGAATTATCCATTCGTTTATCAGGGATAACCCAAGGAATGTACCATCCATTTATCAAGGCTAACCCAAGAAATGATCCATTGTTTTATGAAGGTACCCAACGCAGTTGGTTAGGACTCGAAGATGTGGTCCCAGAACTCTAGTTTCTCAAAATGGAGTCTTGCATTATGTTTTCTTCAAAATTGTCAAACATTTGTAGGTATTCTACCTGCATGTTTTCTTCATGCTTCGATGTAGCATCTTCAAGACCGTAGCAGTTCCATTAAACCTTTACCATCCTTATGGATTTGTTACTGAGCACTTTGAATTTCCAATCTAAGATGCATACTGGTTCCACCTAGAAATCCCCTTCACGCACCACCTGGATCACATTCCAATCAATTATGTGGTTAGGATTAGGCACATACTTCTTTAAAACTGACACATGAAATGCATTATGCAATCTCATGGATTCAGGAAAATCTAACATGTATGCAATTGGCCCTATATTTTATAATATTTCAAAAGGCCCACAATATCTTGCTGCCAACTTTAGGAAGCTTCCTAATCTTATTGAACTTATCTTTTCCTTTAATTTTAAGAACACATGTTCCCCCACTTTAAAATCTCTAAAAAATGTGTTCCTGTTTGCATAAATTTTCTTCCTATCATGGGCACGTTTTAAATTATGTTTTATCTTTTCCATCTACTCTTCCATTCCCTTTAACAATTATGGCCTAACAACTACTCTATTTGTTGGATTATCCCAACTCACTAGTCTGTTACATTGTCTACCAAACAATGCTTCAAATGGACTCATTTTCAATGAGGCCTGATACCCATTATTGTAGGAAAATTCAACTAAATGGATATAATCTTACCACTTTGATGGTTGATCCATCACATACATTCTAAGCATGTCCTCAATTATTTTGTTAGTCCTTTATGTTTTCCCATTTGACTATGGATGATATGTTGTACTAATATTTAAATTTGTCCCAAAGCCCTTGAACAAACCCTTCCAAAAATTGGAAGTAAACTTTGGATATCTATATGAAACTATTTGCTTAGGCACTCCATGTAGCCTAGCAACTTATTTCATATATATATCTACGATATTTTTCACCTTGTGTGTAGTATTTACTGGAATAAAATGGGTTTCTTTAGTTAATTTATCCACCACCACCATGATGGAATCATGTTGCTTCACTGTTCTGGGAAACTTAGTAATAAAATCAATTGTAACTACTTCCCACTTCCATTCCAGAAAGGGAAATGGTTGTAGAAAACCTGATGGGTGTCTATGTTGTGTCTTTACCTTTCGGAATTCTAGACATTTGGCTATGTAATTAGCCACTTCTTTCTTCATTCCTAGTCAAAAGTATTGGCTTCTTACTGCTGCAATTGTTTTCCGATATCCTGGGTTCCTTGCATATGGCACATTATGCATCTCCTTCAACACTGCAATTTTCAATTCAATAGAGTTTGACACATACACCTTACCCTTGTACATGATAATTCCATCTTCTTTCAGCTCATAATAATTAAATTTTTGCTGAAAATCACCTTGTTGTAATGTCTCATTTATTTTTAAATAATTCTGATATGAATTTGCTGCTGCAACAATTTTTTCTTTTATATCTATCATGTACATGTTAATGGCTACGATAAGCATTTCATTAGCTCTCCTGCTGAGTGAATCAACCACTTGATTTTCCTTTCCCTTTATATGATTAATTTCAAAGTCATATTCACTCAGAAATTACATCCATCTAGTTTTCCTAGCATTTAGTGTTGGTTGTCCAAACAAATGCTTTAGACCACAATGGTATGTCGTTAGCTCGAATTTATTACCCATAAGGTAATGCCTCCACATTTTCAATGCATGTAAAATCACTCCTAACTCCAATTCATGTGTAGCATAATTCCTCTCATGCTCTTTTAATTTTCCAAACTCATAGCATACCACATGGTGCTTTTGATTGAGAACTCCACTGAGTCCTTCCTTGCATGCATCGATGCACACAACAAAATCTTCATTTGTATCTGAAATATTCAAGATTGGTGCACTTGTCAATATTCCCTTCAATTGTTGAAAACTATCTTCACACCTGGAAGTCCATTCAAATTTCACACCCTTCTTTTGCAAAGAAGTGATTGGACTTTCAATCTTTGAAAACCCTTTTATGAATCTTCAGTAATAATCGGCAAGACCCATGAATGATATGACCTCTGTCAAATTCTTTGGTGTTGTCAATCCTCTAATGGCCTCTATAGCATACTACATGATGCTTTTGAATGAGAACTCCATTGAGTCCTTCCTTGCATGCATCGGTGCACACAAAAAAATCTTCATTTGGATCTGAAATCTTCAATATTGGTGCACTTGTGAATATTCCCTTCAACTATTGAATACTCTCTTCACACCTCAAAGTCCATTCAAATGTCACACCCTTATTTTGCAAATAAGTGATTGGAATTTCAATCTCTGAAAACCCTTTTATGAATCTTCATTATTAATTGACAAGACCCATGAATGATATGACCTTTGTCACATTCTTTGGTATTGTCAATCCTCTAATGGAATCTATAATCTCATGATCAACTTATATCCCCTTTTTTGATATTATATACCCCAAGTAGTGAATAGTTATTTGATAAAAGATGCACTTACTTATCCTAGCATACGATCTATTCTCTCTTAAAAATTACAACACTATTATTAAATGTTGCTCATATTCATCTTCTAATTTAGAATAGATGAGTATATCATCTAAGAACACAATAAACAACTTGTCTAGGTATTTCTTGAACAGTCCATTCATTAGGCACATAAAACCTATTGGGGCATTTGATAACCCAAATGGAACTACCGTGAATTCATAATGCCCATATCTTGTTCTGAATGTTGTCTTGTTGATGTCTTCTTCCTTTATGCTTACTTGATGATATCCTAATTTCAAGTCAATCTTCGAAAAGATTGTTTCACCTTTCAACTGATCAAACAAATCATCAATTCTTGGAAAATGATACTTATTCTTTATGGTAACCTTATTAAGCCACATGAAATCAATACACAACCTTAATATTCCATCCTTCTTCTTCTCAAAAATAACTAGGGCTCCCCATGGTGACACACTTGGGAGTATATACCCCTTTTTTAACAATTCTTCAAGATGCATCTGTAACTCCTTCAATTTTGGTTTCCCTATTTTTGATGGTGTCTTAGACATTGGGGCAACTCCTGGCACCAAATCAATAGAGAAATCAATGTCTCTCTTTGGTGGCAATTCTGGAATTTCTCTAAAAAAATATTCAAAATACCTGAAGATCATATGATCTTCAATTCTTTCCACTTTGTCTTTGGATTCCTCCTCCATATGGGATGCAAACATCTGACATCCTTTCCTGAAGCTCTTCTTCAACTGCATAAATGAAATCTCTCTAACATCTACAACTCTTGGAATGCCTTGAATCTTTCCTTGCTGCCCTTCCTCATCAAGACATGTGATTGTCTTGTTGTACCATTCTAGGAAAACATGATGATTTTCCAACCAATCCATGCTAATTAGATAGTCATATGAACCCAATGGTATGATGTTTAAATCTACCAACGTGTTGATTCCATTCATGTCTATTTGAAAATATTTAACCAACTCATTGATCTATCTCTTAGCCCCTATGGCTAACTGAACTAACCAAGATTTCTTATGCTTACTTCTTTGCAAGTGAAATATTTCAACAATGTTATCATTTATGTAACTATGGCTAGCTCCATAATCAATTAATTTTTTTATGGGATGGTTATCAATCTTACCTTTCACTTCGATCATGAGGGATTGATATTCTTCATTCTTGTTGTCCAAGGATGCATAAATCCTTGGCATGCTTCCTCCCATGTATTCCAATTTCTCCTTTGTGAGGGTAGTCCCTATATAAGTGATTCCCCTCACATCCGAAAAATTGAACAAGTTGTTGCCTTGGCCTTTTCCCAAATGAATTTGCATTATTTTTCTCATTTTGAAATGCCTGTACTTGTTGATTTTGTTGGGAGTTATTTATGAAAAAGGGTGGCTTAAAACCTTTATGCATTTGATCCTTTTTCCCTTTCATCTTGTCATTCCAATCCTTTTGGAACACTAGCCTTCCTTTTATTTGCTCATAAAGGCGCCTTTCTCTCCTTATGGTTTCTTCCAAGGTATTGGGGTTATCATACATAATATTGTCACTATAGAAGGAGGGTAACCCACTTAGAAACCTTTGGATTTTGACTTTGTCATCCTTGATGAAGTTAACATACTTGAACAATTCAAAGAACCTCTTCTCGTATTCCTCCATTGTCATGGTTCCCAACTTGAGTTCAAAGAACTCTTTCATCTTTCTCTCATAGTAATTATCGGACAAATATTTCTCTTGGAAATATCCTTTGAACTCCCTCCATGAGATCCTTTTCTCATCAAGGTTATTGACATTCTTAAGTTGATCCCACCACATGGTTTCCTTCACTTGCAAGTGGTAGGTGCAAATTGTAGCTTCTACCTAGGATGGGTAATCATGCAGCTGGAAATATTTCTTCATTTCCAATAGTCAGGCCTCTGCCTCTTATCATTTCCTTTGTTCACTGTTGAAAGTAGGTGGCTTTATTTTCCTTAATTCACCTTGCAAGATGTCTTCCTTAGGAATTCTTCTTTACCTATGAACAAGAGACACACTTGGGTTGTTTCCTAGTCCTGAACTTTCATGAGTTTTTCTAGTGGAGCACCTTGGAGAATGATCGTGCATGCTCATGCTTCTTGACTGCCTATCATTTCCATGATCATCCATTTTACTATGGGATCTAGATGTTGATACGTGTCTCAAACTAGCTTCTTGATTTGTGATAGAATCCTTATTGATTTGCTTATGAAACATGTTCAGGATCTGAAGTATCTCTTCTTAAGCCTTCATAATCCTTTCATTATCATCCCTGTAGATCTGTACTTCTCTATTGGACATATTTTCATTGATGTAAGTAGTTGATGTCATTATGATGTGTTTTCATTGATGTCAACAGTCGATGTCATTATGATGTGATGATGAGTTTTTATGAACAACATGAAGATGAATCTACCAAAATCTTAGGAGAGGAAACATATTAGATTTCACAAGATTAGGGCAATTCAAAAACACCATCGGGATTAAATTGCCAACAAATCAATGATCTTGATAAGTTATAATCCAAGTAAAAAACAAAAAATCTCAGAAGAGAAAGCACATTGCAGAAAATGCGACCAAGATTGAAATCCCCATAGTAAAACTACAAAATAAACGAGGGAGAATCATGTCCACTGATGTAGATTTCGGGACAAACCAAGACCATTAGATGAAGTCAACTTGTTCGAGGTTTAATTGGGGAATATCACTCCGACATAATTGAGAATTGGGAACAAATAACCCAAATACTTGAAGACCAAAATAAATCTGGATCGCTAATCACAGTTGTTGGATCAAGAATCCACGAGATCCCAAAAAAACTAACTTTCTGACAACCATTGGATCATGTTGAGATTTTGCGTAAAAAATGGATCATTATATGAATTCAAGTTTCTCGAGGTTTATTCAAGGAATCTCACTTTGGGAGAATTGATAATTGGGAATGGATAACTCAAAGTCTCGAAGGTTGAAATGAATCTAGACCATTGATATAGAAATGATCACAATTATTATATCCAGGAGGAGGACATGTGCCACGTCAAGAGATCTACATCAACAAGGACACATGGTGCAATCATATGGTGACAAGTGTCTAGGTCCAGTTGGAACTTTAATGTTACATAATTTATGAATTTAGGTGACACATGGGAGCTACTTAGCCAATGCCAAGTCAGTAGTGACGTTAACAAGTTATGTCACTCCAAGAGTTTTGTCCTTCGGGGGAAATAAAAAACTACCTGAAGCACCGAAGGATGAAGTCAATTCTAATCATTGATCTCAGATCCTATGGATTTTCACATGATCGTTAGATCAAAACATTACATAATCTCTCCTAGTTTGACCACTTTGACGCTTACCAACTTCGGTGGAAATTGGAACAACAATTACCCAGACCTTCAAACTCCCTAAGTCCCAAAGCTCCAAATTAATATCAGACCATCTGTCAAGAAGGAAGATTCACTGTCAAAATCATTGAACATAACAAATGCTTGGAATGGTTAATACCATGATCCTAGCTCCTAGACATGTGGAGGTTATCAAGAATAAAGTTCTAATAAGCACTTTGGCAAAATGTACTCCGAAAGGTTGAAATATTGCAGAGGCCCGAGGTCCCGAAGTCCTGAAGTAAAATATGGTCGTCCATGTCAATATTTGATTAAGTTATAGCCATTGGATTAAGTAGTCGAAGGATAGTGTAAGGATCAAATCTATACCATTGATTTGGTTCTAGAAATCATGCCAACCATAAGATCAACCCTAGTGAGAGGTAACCACTTCGAAGAGTTGAAACTTTGGAAGATTGGATGAGAGAGAAAATTCTCGAAGGCTGAAGTACTTGAGGAATAGGTTCCAGCCCCATGTCATGGGTTACAAACACATAATCCATAAGGATATGGGTACATTGTTTAATTAATAAGCCCGTGGTTTTGCACATATGGTCACATGTGAAAGGTTTGAAGGAAGCACCTCTACAGGATTCGATTTCTGAAATATTTGCAAATACATAGAATAGAGTAAAAGAAATTGATTCATACCTGTGATCGATCTATGAAAATCACTCTCACTAAATTTAAATTCTTCACAATAATGTTTGAATAATAATAGATATTATTGTTAATTTAAAATGAAGAGGTGTGATGGTCCAAACAAAGGGACACAATTATTCATAGCTCACACCAGTTGGAAGAGTATATAAATGAGAAATAATGGTGAGAAGAAAGTGTCTCTGTAGTCCAGATCAGAAGATAAAAACAGTAGCAGAGTCCAATAAGAAGCACTGATGATTCTTATGAAGTGAGGGTGGATGGGAGGAGCATGAAGGATTCATATCCTTTAAAGTGTAAGTTAAGGGAGTTGGTTCTTCCTATGGTTGGCTCACTAAATACAATGGAGTTGGTGCTTCTTAGGGTTAGTGCATTGAAGAAGGGGATTTGTGTCTCCTAGAGTTGGTGCTTCCTAGGGTTAGTGCGTTGATGAAGGGAATTTGTTTCTCCTAGAGTTGGTTCTCTAAAAACGATTGGTGTACTTAATTGTTCTTCATATAATCCTTGTAATTTCTATTAATTATATTTATATAATTGATTTTATAGATAAGTCTATTGTTGATCTATTTTGGTAATTAACAAAACATAAAATTAACTGCTAATTGTTGAAAAGGGGTAATATTAATTCACCTACCCCTCCCAGTACTCCAAGAATTGGTATTAGATTCGGTGCCTACAACACAGTCTAACAAATGGAATGTAGATCATGAAGATGGATCAACAAGAGGGAATGTCTAACAACAACACACCATTTTTCAATGGAGGTGGTTATGATCTATGGAAAATAAGAATGAAAAACTTCCTGTTGGATCTTGGTTTTGATATCTGGAAATTTGTTGTATATGGTTACACTGCACCAACTACTCCACCCAAATATGTTGTAGGAAAGAAAATATGCAATGACAACTCAAGAGAAGTTAATGAAATTCTAGGAGGGTTCACAAATTTTGTATGTGTTAAGGTTATGCATTGTAAGTCAGCCAAAGAAATCTGGGACAAATTGGAGGTTGTATATAAAGGAGATAGCAAAGTTAGAGAAGCCAAACTACATACCTATAGAACTCAGTTTAAAAATATGAAAATGAAAGAAGAAGAGAATATTGTTGAATACCTTCATAGGGTAGATGAAGTGGTTAATTCAATCAGAGAAGCAAGAGAATAACTTACAAATAAACCTATTTTGCAAAAGATACTAAGGTCATTACCTATGAGATATGAGGCAACAATTTCTACAATTGAAGATAGCCTTGATCTTGACACACTCGTAGTTGATCAGCTTCATGGAATTTTTACAACATATGAAATGAGAACAGGGAATGATAAATCATCAAAAAGAGAAATAAATTTTAAATAATCTAAACCAAAGATGAGTCGGGGAAAAAATACCAATGATGAGTTATCAAATATATTTGATGAGGAAACTGCCAACTTCATAAAGAAACTCAAGAAAGGGACAGTGAAATACAAAGGAGATATTCCTTTAATATGTTTCAACTGTGGAAAAATTGGACACTTTGCCAGTAAATGTCCCCATCCTAAGAAAGAGGAAAGTGATGATGAAAGAATCTTCAAAAATCAGAATAAAATCAACACTAATAATAAAAATAAGATCTACAAGAAAAATAAAGCGTTCTTTACCCAAGAAGACAATAGTTCATCAGAAGAAAATGAAGAAGAAGAACCAGAAATTCTATTTATGGGAATAAAAAATCAAGATAATAAACATTTAGAAGATAAAGAAGAAGTGAACTTCGAAGAAGAAATCCTTAGTATAATTGAAGAACTAATAAAAACTAAAAAAAAAACTAGGGTAATAAGGGAAGAGCTTCTAGAGATTAAAGAAGATATTAAATCAAGAGAGAGGGAAGTTTCCAAAACCATCAAAGAGTCAGAACATACCCTCAGTGATTTGAAGTCCTAGCTCATGGAAGCTAATAAAATTAAAGAATTCATTTTACAACAACTTAATGATAAAAAACAAGTATGTGATAAACAATAAGTTGAGATTAAGCTGCTAAAAAGTGAAATTGAGAAAGAAAAGAAGGGATCACAATTTGGAAATAGTTCAAATATCTTGGATGAAATTATTAGTAGTCAAAATTCACCAAACAACAAGATTGGTTTGGGATACACTCAAGACTCAACTTCTACATCACAAGGATCTGTCAAGAAAAAAATCAGTTACGCAAATTATCTGAAAAAACTCATTAAGAAAAGAAGATAATAAGGGAAAAATGATAACATTGAAAACTGTTACACATAAATAAAATTAATACTCCCTACTAGAGTAAAATATGACAAGAAAAATACAATCATTAGAAGGAATCCCCCTAAATATCTATTTATTGGATATTGTTACTCTTGCAATAATTTTGGACATAAGGTAGTACACTGCAAATCTTATGGACAGTACAATCATAGAAATGTCTAAAGATAAAAGAACAACAAGTACAATACAGAGAAGAGAATCTATAACTCATTTTCCCCTTTGCAAGACTTCAATAGTGAATGCCAAAACCGCAACAACTATGGTTGTTGTAGGAAAATCTCCCTACGGACAGGTAGATCGCCTCTAAGATCTTGACCCTAACTCTAGACCGAAAATGCTTAACATGGACACCGACTTCCTTTCAAATCTATCTAAACTAACACATGATAAGGAAGGATGACATAAGTACCTTTTATCGACATTTGTCCCTGCATGCTCCGAGTTGCGCTCCAATCCTTTGCTCCTCGCTGAGTTCTGTGGAAAAAACAAGATACAACCACTTCCTACTCTATTGATATTAGCTTGAAAACAGATCTACCAATTAATGATAAGTTCATGTGACATTAGACACAAACTAGAAAGAAACAAGCCAAGCGTGTCATATTGATGAGAATAACGACAATAGTACTTACAATCGTAGATGTGAATGTGACAACTTTGTCAAGTCCCCTTCGTCTAACCCTTGCCTGAAAGCTCCACAACCTAGATGACAACAGCTTCACTAATCACTCTCCTTTGGCTGACTGTGAGTTTCCTCCAAGATCATAAGTTTCATATCTTCAATTCTTCCCCCTTTCCACCATCATAGAGCCTGTTTATATAGGTTAAGAGGAGCTTAACCTCTTGAGTTATCTTTAGAACAAGTTGGTAACCTTCTCCTTAGATCAAGGATCTCTTGATGAAACCAAGAATTCAAGCACAAATGCCTCCTAATCTTGAAAGATCCTCCCCTTATTCTCCTCAACGGGCCAACTACTACCTCAGATTAGGCAACGCTCCCTTAGAAGGGGCATCAGAGTGCTGTAGTGCTCCCTGGTAAGCTTTAGGGATGTGCCAACACTCTCAAGATGAGTAGTGCTCCTTCAGAGGGGGATGGGGAGTGTTATAACGTTCCCTGAAGCCTTGTAGGGGAGCGCCAACGCTTCTAGAGCTGAAATAGGGGAGCGCTCCCCCTCAAAACCTTTGTTTCAGGGTTCCTTTCAGGTGTCAAGAGTTATTTGACTTCAGTAAACCAGTTCTCCTCCTTCAAATCAGTCATGTGAGATGTTATAAGTGTCTCCTTAGTGTTGTTGACATGGTAGTATGTCTGAACATCATTTGCAACACTTGTGACCAACTTGCGACACTTACGAAATTTGTAGGGAAGATGCGACACTTACGACAATTGAGAGGGACATGCAACACTTATCCAGCTGAGCAATTTTGACATGTAACAAAATGCCCCCCAAAGTATGAAGTTAGAAGATGCCAACTGATAACTGAAATACTTTGTAGATGTCCAAGCAAGGGTATAGACTTGGGAAGTTAGAAGATGCCAACTCCGATAACTCTGAAATACTTAGATGTCCGCTAAGCGTGGGTATAGACTTGGAGAACTCCGGTAAGTCGCACAAACATCAAAACAAATATCATGACATATTTAAAATCCCAAGGCGTATACCTATGCTTGGGTGGTCAACACTCAGTCAGATATGGTTTATAAATACACTCCATGGATCCATAATTGTATTTGATAAAAGGTATAATACTAAAGATACAATGTGGATCTATACTCCATGACTTGACCGGGATCGTGAGCCACAAAGAATACATAGTGGATCTATTTAGATGACAAGACATAGCTACAACCAATACAGCGTGGATCTATGTAACAGTTGTATGTTCTTTGTCCAATGGAAATTCTTTCGCAGCCTGGGCAAAGCATATCTCAAAGTGATGGCTCAACCCAGAGTCTTCATACCAATCCTGGTCATGGTATGAATATGACCAGCGTGGAATGGATGTTCCGACGCCGAACATGGCAAAACCACTTGATTACCAGTCAATCAGGTGATCCATTGTATCAAGCACGGGAGATCACCATTAATGTCAATGGATCCTGGTGGCACTGTAGTACATTCCATAGAATGTGAATAGATGAGCCGAGGTCGAAAATCCATGGAATCATTCGATCAACAATGATGCAAACCCATTGTCAACGTGAGGAAACCTAACATTGAGGCATGCGTGTCCCAAAGTAATGAATCGGTTTCTAAGTCTAATTCTAGATAATGTGTTGAAAGTCGATAGGAATAGATCATCGAGGGAGGGACTTGATGTATCCCCATCAACGACGCGAAACATACACAGAGATGTAATTAGCGACATGAAATGGACATGGATTGACACAGATTTTGAGGCAAGATATTTGGGACTACCGACTCTCGAGGTGGATACTTCTGATCGGAGGCACAACAACAAAACATGACATGGAAAAAAAAACACAATGATGCAATGGATACAATGACTTTCATCGGGTGACCCAAAGGAGGAAAGGAAACTCAAAGGATTGGCTTCAAAGGCACAAGTTCAATGTATTATGATGTATGCAAATGAAAAAATGCCATGTTCGTATTAATTTAAGAAGTGTTGGATGATGTCTTCAAGAGACCTTGGTTTGCTCCTCTTTCAATTTTTCCCCATCCATATAGATGAGTACATATTTCTTGTTTAACGAGTCTCGAGGAGTGTAACATATGCTCGATATAACTCACTTTCTGTAAGTTCCTCTTCCTTTGTTTAACGAACCGAAGAAGTAAGGGTTCAGTCCCATATGGGTTTGTTGATGTATGCTTTAACGAGTCCAAAGACGAAAACTCAAAGGTTTTCGTGATTATAGAGTTTGAAAACACTTAAAAGAGAATCCTCTCGCCTTTTTGTACAATAGTCCAACGAGACCAAAAAGGGTTAAACTATCGCTTCGAAGGACGTTGTTTCCATCTTTTAACGAAAAGGAAAGAAAGCAAGATCACTTGACAATCTTTCATATTTAGAGAGTTTGAAAAGGGTTTAAAGGGGACTACGGGGGGGTTCCTTCATGTGTTCGTGATCCTATTACGTCCAAAAGATAAAGCCAATTCTAAGTATATTCTCATATTGTTGAGCTCGAGAACTAACTAAGACTATGCTCATAAATGCAAGGTGAATGATTCATTGAATTGCCAGAAACCATGATGCTTAAAACTACAAACCATAGTTTAGTTAGCTACTACACCATTAGAGAAACCAAAATGACCATACCTTATAAAAAATGAAATTTATAAATAACAATTGATTGAAAAATTCATTTACCATTTCATTTTGGTAAGGATTTTGGAGTAGTGAGAATCTCAATTTGAAGAAAATCTTGTTTTTCTCGCTGTCGGAGATACGATCGATCATTTCGATCACTGTTTGAACCAGGTAGGTTTTCATCCTTTGCTCTTTCAATTTGATGGTTTCAAATTGATTTTCAAGTGGCATTATCATTTGTACCAAAGCCCTAGGGTCAGCTCTCTTGAACCAAATCAGCCTCTTTTAAAATTAATAAAATAGGGGGATCCTTTTACAAAAAATGTGTTAGAAAAGGGTTGTTAGGATGTATACACTCTTGCAATCGATTGGACCGATCATTTTAGTAAAAGAACTCATGGTAGTTCTCCCCAAATGCCCAATGCTGTTTCACAAAGTCATTTTTCATTTTAACATCGCTTTTATTATTATTTGACAAATATTAAAGGCCGTGGTGGTTAAAAAGAGTGATGGGTTGCTTTTAGATGACATATACTTATTTCATGTTTTAAAATATTTTGAAAATCGGTCAAAATTACAAAATGTGAGGAATGATGAAATTCTTGATTTTTTGTTTCGAGGGTATCTTCGACAATCAAGATTGAATGGAAAGAGAGGGAATATGAGATGGATGATTTAGCCACTCTACGGAGTCCTCGTATGTAGGGCGCTTTGCAATCATGTGGCTTTCTTAAGTTCTTCAAATTGTAAAAAATGAAGAGAGAGGTGCTATTGCTTGAGCATGATTGGCCTTTGGATGTTAAGTAATGGATTCCGTATTGGTATACAACTCCTAACCATCGAGTTGAAGATGTACTTTTGACCGCCTCTCGAAGAGGGGTCCCATATTTCATCAAGTAGGGTAATCGGCGCGGTGGACGGACTGCACACCACCGCTCCTATTGGGTTGGTGAAGGTGGATCCCTATCAAGGATATACAAGATATGCTTCTTCGGTCTATATTATTTTCTATTACAAGCATGAAAGGTAGAACTAGCACTCATCTGGCATAGAGATCACAAAAGTTGCCTATGGTGTTAAGTGTTTGGAACCAACATCAAGTTCAACTCGAGCCGCGAAATGCCTTTGGAAATGTGAAGGAAACGTATCTCACTCTGGCAGCAGATCGGGTCAAGTAGCTTCAAGCACGGCCTTTCTTGAAGTCTCGCTTCCTAGAGCTTATCCCTCGAGCAAAATTCTTCGATAGCATCGGCAAAGATGTAATTCAGCGGATGAGCCTCGATGGAGAGGTGGAATTCATCCTGCCTTCGAGGCTAGTTTCGAGTCAGAAGTTCCACTTCATCGGGTGATTTCTTTGCCTAGTTGAGATGGCAGTATCTTTAGATAGAGGACTTCCCGTATGACGGCTGTAGACTTTCGCGGGAGCATGGACTTGATTTTCCCATTGTGGGAAGATCGGGGTGAGTCGTAAGAGACTAAACCATACCGCTCATTTTGTGTTTTTGCCTTTTGATGTATATGTATTTTTTGGGGTATGTAAAAGAATTTTAACAAATTTTTTGTTTCCAACATGTAGAAAAGGGAGCAAGGTAACCTGTACTGGATATGATCGTAGCATTGCATACTGTGGAGACACCCCGGGCCATGCTATAATCTTAAAGCATCTGGTGGTCCTCGGAGGCTGAGAGGAACCCCCAAGGCCTTTACGATGGGTATCCTCCTATGAGGGGATGTGTCTTTACATCCGAAAGACAATCGAAGGGTACCGCAGAATATCAATCGCTGAGGCGCCAGAAAGGCGTGCGTAGTATGTTACTCACAAGATAACATATAAAGCGGGGATTTGTGGAGTCTCCTGATTATGTTTTTGCATGCCTTGTCGCGACGTTTGTAAGGGGTGAACATACCCACATTTTGCTCTTCTACACACTTTGATGTAATACAAACAATTCTCTGCCTATGCCATATATATATACATATATAAGTTTTTATGGTGCCAAATGATTTGTACATGATGATGTCTATGATGTGTTTTAATTTACAGAATGTACAGTTTTGGTTTCCTTAAATCTATATGTGGGCAAGATATCGATCCATAATATAATTAGCTAATGAATCCTAAACACTATTAAGCCTTCTCGAATGTGTCTATATTCGATGTAATCAACACTGCCTCTAGATGACCTAACTTCAAAAGTGTGGTGTTAGTAGACAGGAATAATACCTGATAGCGATGCGCTGGAGTTGAAAACCACCGCTGGGAGTCTGGCAAATAATGATGCAGAGATACCTAGAGAGGAAGCTTTGGGCCCACAAAATTCAATGGATAGCACGATATTCTACTCATATTGTTGGCTGTCATCCTAAACAAATGCCTCCTAACTCACCACTCTGGGTCAAATTCGGTAATAACCCAAGTTGTCACAATGTTCCGCATAAGCTGGCTAGCTACTTAACCGCGAACTCCCAAAAGATAGGAAAGGGAGATGTCATCTGTACATGAAAACACAGGCACAATCATGAGCGGCAATGGTAAAGACTGGAGCACGCAAGAGAAAAAGACAAACAAAATCATCATTAATTGAATGGGAGCAGTACAGATTCTAGGTGATCTAGGCGTAGTACCTCTTAAGGTAAAGCCCATTTCTGGACTCGTGGAAATTCCATCATGATTAACTAATTCATAGGCACCTTTATGTAGAACAAGTTTCATGATGTAGGACCATGCCACATGGGTTTAAAATTTCATGTCCCCACCCCATCGCGTGAGCTTGGTCCTAAACAAGGACTAAGTCTCCTTCCGCGAAAATCAGAGGGTGGACAGATTTGTCGGCATTGACTTTAATTAAGTTTTGATGTCTTTATCGGTAAGAGCAAAGATCACGTATGTTTTGTCTAGTTTGATAGGATACAAAACGTTCTTTCTTCGTACCGGAATTATAAGGGAGTTCTATTTTGAGTTTGAGTGATGGAATCTCACACTGGATCGGTAGATCAATTTCAATGCCATAGACCAACCGGAAAGGAGGAATCCGCCTGAAGTTTTCATAGAGGGGCTTATAGGCCCGCAGAGCTGGAGAACAGCCAGATGCGGATGATGTTTTGTTTTCACTGGCGCTGGATCATGGTTTTAGGACTTTGTTGATAGCTTCAACTTGTCCATCTGCTTGAGGGTAATAAGGGGATAAGTTTTCATGGCGAAAACCCCATTTGACATGTAGCTCGCTCATAAAATGGTTTTTGAAGTGTGCACCATGGTCGCTGACAATGGCATGTAATTCAAAATGAGTAATGATGTTGTTGAAGAGGAACAGAGCTGCAGTGGCCATCATTCAGAAGGGTACAGCTCCCCATTTGGTAGCTAATCGACGCATGGCGATGATAAACCGTGTCTCCTGAGAGGTAGGTTTTATAATCGCAGATGAAATCAATGCCCCATTTGGAAAAAGGACCAATGGCAATAATTGGCAAAAGGCCATAGGGTGGGTGTGCCTTGTTGAATATTTGGCAGGGTGGACATTTCTTGACAGCCGATACAATCTTTGAAAATCGAGGGCCAAAAAGAGCCGGCACGTAGAATTTTTTGAGCTGTGGCCATCCCAGAAAGGTGGATCGCCATTGTGCCAAGATGACAATCATTCAGACGCTCAACTCCTCGTGGTTCAAACATCGCTGGTTGATGGTTTTGATACCACTATAAGGCAAAGCGTCACGAGGATGATAAAGTAACGGGCGAGGATGACTAATGCTTCCACGCTTCACGAGATGTTGGGCTGAAAAATGTTGTGTTTGAAGGTAGAGTAGAATGTCTCCTCGCATCAAGGATTGGAGGTGTTGATGAGGAAGAGATTCATGAGGAGAGAATCTCAGTTCAATCGTTTTCTACCCACGAGAGCAATGATGAGCTCGCAAACAATTTGATTTTTTGCCGCTTCGTGAAACTCAAGATCAAATTTTGAAGAATAAATAATCCATTTCGACATTTGCCCCTCAAGTACTTGACGGTCGTGACGCGGGTACATGGGTTGGAAATCACATTACCGTGGTGGTGCTAATAAGATGTAATGATGAACTTTGACAGCTGGCGACAAATGCGCCAGAAGCTGGCCAACATGCTAATATCCAGTTCGTGTCTGATAAACTCTACCGATTATAAATCACATGTTCTTCGTCGTTGGAGTCTTCTTGAACTAACACCATTGATATGGTGGAAGTAGAAGCGACCAAATAAAGGATATAATCCTTCGTATATTTAGGATGTAAATAAAGGTGGCGGGTCAAAGCGCAGCTGAGAGCATCGAATGACCATTGAGTCGGCCATCCTAGATGAAAGGGATGTTCTTTTATAGTAACCACATAAATCCTTAATTCGCTACCACGGAAGAAATGTTAAGCTTTACCGGCAACCTGGGAGTTGCTAACAGGTATGTATGCCAAGATGGCCTCGACATTTAAGGGATCCACCCTAACCCATATTTGGAGACAATGAAATCCGCTGATCTTCACCGATCTTCGGACAAATAAAATGCATTTTGTGTGGGTTCGTGAATGATACATGGTGGCAGGAACCTTACACGAGAAAATTGTGCTGGCGATCAACGCGATCGGATCGATTTAACGGAATGTGTCGGTAAATCATCAAGATACGGTTCTACTATATGTTTACGTCGTGGAAAGCCGCATCGACATGGCTCGGCCGGAAAGTGGCTCCACCATTTTTAAGGCCAAAAGGTAGCTTCGATAGGCGAAAGTTCCCCGGGCGTTTATTGTCTTGTGTTGATCCAGGCAAGATTTCAATCCGTTATAGCCAGAAAACGGATCCATGAAAGAAAAGATTACCGCGTTATCATGATTTGGTCAATGAAGGGCGAGGGTAAAGGTCCTTAGGAAAAATCTTGTTGAGATCTCTATTCAATGCAACGATGGTCCTTTAGAGCTCTTAGCAACCGGACGAGGTTGATAATTCATCTGGTTAAAGGATGGGATAGATAAAGCCGCATTTTTAAAGTTTTCAACTTCGCTTTTATAGTCGACTTCTTGGGATGAACCGCGGCGATTTACCAACCGGGTTTCAAGATCGTAGTAGGTTTCTTTGATTTTGAAAATGACGATCAAGGATCGATCCTCGACATTTCCTGTAACTCCATGCAGACATCATTTAAATTCCTTGAATAAAGAGGGTAAGAAACCACTTCGGTGCAATTATACCAAGGTTGATGTTTTCCATGACACCTTCTTGATTGAAATGTCAATCGTGACCATAGTAGAGATGTTACCAAAGCTCCACAATATCCTATCCTCACAAAATATACTCTCTCTGAGGGGAACATCGGTAACATCAGGGGGGAAGATAGATTGTATGTCTTGGATTTCTTCTAGAGGCGGAATAAAAGAGGATCGATGGTGGTTACCATCCCATGGGAGATCGGCCAATTCAAGCATTTCCATGATAGATTCGTCCAAGGAAAATATGGGAAATGTAATCGATGGCTGGATGATAGGGAATCTATCCAAGAGGGCACCGAATAAGTATCAAGTGCCAATGAATGTGAAGTATTCAAAGAGGGTGAAGTAGATTGGATACCTATGTATGTGGCCTCCTGATCGGGCTAAGTGACATGGTGTCACCGAGGACATCAAATTCCAAAGGACTAGGCAATCCAGTATCGTGATGATTCCAAGATTGATAAGGCATAGTCGGTGATCATATTGATGACGGAAATATGATGCGCGTGGGTGGAAATTGTGTAGGGAAGGTACCCATGAGGCCAGAATATTCTTTAAATAATCCAACACCAATGCTTTCACACGAGTCGCGTGGTCTCCCAAAAGGGAATGTTGTTGGTAGCAAAGATGCGAGCGTCAGGTGTACAGAAATCAAGCTAATTGACGATAACAATTTTGCCTTGATGGGGAATTGTACACATCTAAACACCGACGAGGGTGACGAAGTCATCGCGATAGAACCAACTTCCAAAGTAGGTTGTAATTGAGGGGGTATCGACTCACCCCGACGTCATCAGCATTGAGGTTTCGTCACTAACCGAACAACTAAGCGATTGTAATAATCCGGAGGATGAAAACCTCATTCATCAAAGGCGCCAGAAGATGGTGAAGCAGCATTTGTTAAGTTACAGTGGATTTCAAGCCTTCCACCGAAGTTAGACATGATAGGTGGAGGCCTCTCATCCGTGATAGTCCGGTGGATTTGTTGATTGTGAACAACTACATCGACGGAAAGCTTAATAGTGGGAGAGTCGCAATTGATGATCATCTAGATTAAACATGAGATAGTTTGATGACTCAGGATCAAAGTTTCACTAGTATAAGAGGTTCTGTAATATGATGGTTGGGACAAGTATTTTAGAACTTCCAAGGAGGGTGATGGCGCATTACGGGCTTGGGCCAACTCCTACGATATTGTAGTTTTGGGCAGCCCGAATTGTGGGATTGAATGTAGATTTCCGGATGGTGCTCTTAGAGGAGTAGAATGGAGTCAAAATAAGCCAATCTAGAGTGGCCTGGATGGAGGGCTAACAGATGGAGGATTGGCGAAGGATGGTAACGAAGTCCTGACACAAACCCGCGCATCTTCGCCTTTATCGTGTTTAACTCCGGCATGTCATATGTCACGTAGCCGAAGTTGTTAGATTAATATCGCTAAACATGTAAATGTGGGCACTTGTCGAGGCCCTCATCATGGGGTTGGTTGGAACTACCTCCCAGCATGGGGGTTTGTGCAACCAAAAAATTGTTGTTGCGGAAAAGGCTGAATGAGCACTGCTGGTTGTGAATTTCCCTTGAGTAAATTTTGGCCACTTCATCGCTGACATGTGGGCGCTTCCCGAAAGGGTAGTGACTGGCCACCACAAAATGAGACATGGGAATTTCGGTTTTCGTTGTATTTGTTTTCCGGCAAGAGGGTTTTGGTTGGGTCTTGGGTTGCCCATTGTTGTTGTTCTTCTTTATTTGTTTCTCGATTTCTTCATCTAAAAAGCCGTTGTGAAGGGGTTGACTAGACCGCGTTCACATCAGAGACCCGAGTTTGAGGTGAGGTATAAGAGGGTGCAGTTGAACTAGGGGCGTTCTATAGCTGGGTCACTGGATTGTTCTAAAGATCGGGTAGGTAGATTGAGTTTGATCGAGCCAATAACTCCAAACCGCATGTGAAGCAAAGATGGTTTGATACCGCCAGGTGCATGGGTAATGCCTGCATCAACCCATATAGAGTACTAGATTGTGAATAGGTTAATTCTAAGCAATCGGAGTCTGGCATATTTTCCCGGTGACTACGCACCCATGCAGCAACACCAATGCAGCAACTGGGGGTAAGGTGGATTTCAGAACCATTCATAACAATTGGTCGAGAATCATCACTGATTTAGTTTTCGCCACCATGCTCCACTGGCGACAAGACTGGAGTATATGGCGGAAGTTATCCGGATCAAGAGAGGTTATATTCAAGACTCATCTCGGCCTCCAATGGGTAGCGCTGGAACGTGAGGGAGGACATGGTGAGGGAGTTGAAGTCATGAAAAGATGCGCATGGTAATTCAATATACCATTGCCGCTGGGTAAATCATGAGCTGCTCATGGGAAAGACGTGAAACGAATCAATCATCCATGAGGGAGTTGGATGAACACCACAAAATGGAAGGTCAATACGATTGTTTGGCCTTCCATCAAATTTCGTGATATCAGAAGGAAGTTTAGTCGTGGGATATCGCCAACCGGGCGAAACATAATGGACCATTCGTTAACCGAGAGAAGTCCGAAGGTCCGTGGTATAAAGGGTAGTTGCTCCAACTGCGGGTAAATGCCGGTGGCGAGGAAACGGGCAAAGGCCCCACATCGGGTTGCGTGGATAATGCTGAGTAACTCTGTGGGCCCCATGTAGTTGGTTTTGAATTGGGCACATAGATTCCGAAGCCTTTATAGCGGTTAAGGGAGCATAGGAGGAATCCGGATGGGTTTCGGATTGGTAGGGTATTTGGTATTTGTCCACAAGGGTTGCTGTGGGAGTTCCGGCACATTTTTGTCCTGTGGAGGCATGTTGATTTCCTTGAAAAGGGACGCTTCACGAATTGGGCAAAGCAGGACATTTTGTTCCGGTTGGTGGTACCGATTGAGGTTTCTCTCAGTAATGAGGGTGCCTCTAACGGAATTTTTCCTCCAATCGAGGATGCCCCAACACAGGGTTCCTTTTGAATGGGAATATCCTCCGTGAGGGAGGATATTCCCCAGCTTTGAGGTAGAGTTCTCGATTTGAAAGCCACACAATGGACGGACCGTGCTACCGGATCGGGTTGGTTACTCAAGACTAGTCCTCTGTTTGTTGGGTAGGTATGGAACTTCTTGGTACAGTTTGAGTAGTGGTTTGTGCAGTGGTGGTAGCGGAAGCATCAATGCCCTAAATCCAAAAGGAGTGTAGGTCTTGGTGTGGAAGGTGTGCCAATTGGGGCCGATTAATCACTACATTAAATGTGGATAGTTGAATGTGCGGGGCCATTGCTTAAATGCCCATTTGCCCGAGGGGAATAGCAGACTCTCGGATCAATGTGATGCAAGAGGTTCGGACCAATCTGGTGTGGTCAGAAACCGGGTAGTATTCTGGAAATGATTTGGGGGCAAAGATAGAAAAGGGTGCATCAGCACTTTTCCCTCGCTCCATAAAGATTCTCACCAAGTGTGGTGGATCAACAACTTCCACACCAAAAGGGTCACTGCTAAAGGGTTTTGATGGAAGACCCAACTGCACGTCGGAAGGATGCATTGACCACAAATTCTCCAAATGGAATTTGTGGAGGATCTATCGCCTACATTCCTCCAGAATGCTGCATAAGCTCTCGGAGATTCTTGTGAATTCGGAAAATTCTCCTCCAGTGGGGATGGGAACTTTTCCCTCGTAGAAGTTAGAAGTATTATGAACCTACTCGTTGAGGATATTCCTTCAGAGACGAGGGGGTAAAGGTGTTTCTTCCATATTTCCTTCTGGAGGAAACTGACTCTCCTGTTAACAGTGGCATGGAGGGCCGATATAGCAGAAAAGAGTCACAGTGAAATCTATGGCCAACTTAACGTAAAAGAAACAAACACATGCTAAAAAAGTTCAAGAATCACAACCAAGCAAATGTAGTGACCTTTCTTTATGATTTGTACTAGTTGGTGATGAAATCAAAAATCATGAGATCAATATAGGAAGAGATAGGGATAGATTAGGTGGATCAATTACGTTGGTGACCTACTTAACAAACTTATGCCTTGGTGCAAGCTTTCACACAATAAACATGGATTTAATTCTCCATGAGCCTGCTGATCTGCTTAAATTGCCCGCCCACAACCGGGAGAGTGGAATCGTCCGAGGTTGTTTAATAAATCCCAAGCTGGAATGAGCCACCGATTTGAAGCTTAATAATTATTGGCTCTAAAGTCTCCTAAGAAACCAAAGAGAACTGATCTGAGCTAAGAAATCTAACTAAATCTAAATAAAGAAAACTAACTTTATAATTTACACAAGAAATCAAACTAAATTAGAGGAAAGTAGAAACTAATAAAAACAAAGAAAGAAACTAACTTCACTAATCTAACTATGAACTACTAACTATCATACATACAAGATACTATAGTTATGATTATACTAACTCAAATCAACTATCTAATTATCGTTAATTTATAGTTTATTTTCACAACATAGCATTACATACAATCTACGATGAATAAACCAAGACCAGTGAAACTAATTTGCTTGTTGTCCCAAGACAGCGAAGATAACTCTTTTTTGATTTTATGATTTATGAATAAGAAAGTAAACTAACTGAAATTAAACAATCTAATATAATTTACTGAAATTAAAAGATCTAATATAAATCTAACTGAGATTACATCTATATTAAACTACTTAATGAAAACAGTAAACTAAATACTAATTGACCTGGAAACGCTCCAAGTCTGCCCTGTGTATGATTGCTTCTTAAGCTGATTGGAGGAAGAAATTCACACCATTTAGCCCTTAAGCTTCTCGCAAATGATCAACTATGATGCTTCTTCAAGTATGTTACAGGACAAACAAGACATAAAAGAAAATCATAACAGTTTTCTGATTACAAACTCCTGCAAAAGGGAAACCTATTATGCAGCAAGCTTATATATAACAATTCAATTTATGAAGAAGACAAAGCTATCATTCACCAAATGAATCAACAACTGCTATGTCTTTTATCTATTTGGAAGCAATAAGATATGAATAACAACAATAAAATTATATCATTTGAATTTGATTTAGATAACAAAGTAATACTAAACCATAAACAAAATGATATACAAAACTTGAAACAAAGTGTTGATATATTGAAAAGCAAAAGCTATAACAAAACACCAATTCAGCTCCAGTTTGAATCAAAAATTCATATCCTTGTTCTCCCACAACTGAGGATGATCGATTATTACAAAATCATAGGTTTATATAGGTCTGTCACAAGGTAAAACATCCTTGTGAATAATACCAAATAAGTTTACATATCCTGGGAGATATTCCCAAAATCACATAAACTAAGGAAATAAAATGCAAGTAAAATCTGTAGATCATCCCCTAACTTCCCATGATATCTATTTCCAATTCGAATTTGCCTGCAATAGAACACAAAAATCAAGTTAGAAGGATGTTTTATTAGAAAAACAATAAAAAAATAACTTTAAAGACTTAGCTACAAAATCTTCTGATTCTGTAGCTAGTCAAAATAGCAAACAGGACTAGATATAATAAAACCAAATCCAAAACTAATTACTAATGATTCAATTATTTCTTAAATTAAACCAAATCAAAAGAATGCAATCGGGACACGGTAAGACTACTATGTTTTTCCAATTGACATAAAATCGAATCAAATCTTAACAAGATTGTTCAATGAATGCAATCAATGGTAAACCAAATCGTATGGGATACAAAACAACCATTATTGATTTGCATAGGATCCAAATCGTTTAATCAATTGCCAACATAGAAAAATGGTCACGATAAAACAAGCATAACTTTATCCATAGAATCTAGCCATAGACTTTGTATGCTGAATTTCAACAGTTCATAGGTATGGTCGTAACTGTCATCGACCAGTTATAGCAACGAATTGATATCCTTTAATTAAAAATCATGATGTGTAATAGCCTCCATTGTAATCGGATGAAATCATATCGACTCAAGAATCTTTACACAGTCAATGGACAGAGACACGATAAAATCTACAGATTCATGAACTGGGCAATCATCAACACAAATCTTCACGGAGTTAATTATAGAAATAATATCGTAACCTTAATCAGAATCCAATTCAAACAATATATGGATCGAATAAGTTGTAATCAAATTAAATCAGTTGCAATTCGGTTATATATCAACAGAAAAGTATGAAATTTGGTCGAAGGAAAATTGAAACAGTTAATCCATTTATTAATCAAACTCATATCATAACCAATTCAAATTATACCATTGACTGTATTCAAAAATCGGGATATCAACAACAATCCACTTTTCAAACAACTTGTCTTATTAACAGAGCATCGAACTAAATTTGAACAATCATATCTATTCGATGATCCATCGAATCAAAACCAAATCCAATCGAATCCTAAACTATAACAAAAATAAAACAAACGTTATATACAGCAAAGCGTGCTTATGTAACAGAGCAGGTGAAATATGTACACAGCGAGTAATATAAATGAGTGAAAATTATACCATCACATTTGCTGAGACTATGTCAATTTTGAATTGACAATTGCAGTAGCAGACTTGACATTTTTGAACAGGATTGAACCCATGGTTCGTTGCTTCTTATCGGAGGGTTTCACCTTTGCATTCTGACCAGTGAGCTTTGCCACTTGGTTTTCCAAATCGTGGATTCTGGATTGCAACGTAGGTACATCCAAGTAGTATCTTTCCAACCATAACCCACACTGATCGCAAGGTGCAGCAACAGGTTGAGCAGTCGAGGGTTTCGATGATTCACCAAGGGTTTCATGGGGTGGTTCAATACCAGGGAAGTTAGGGTTATCCCACAGATAGGGTGGAAAATTATTGACAAAATCATAAGGAGGTTTGTTACACAAGCCTTCCGAGTAAGGATACTCATCGGCAAGAAAACGTTCAACTTCAGAATCAGAGTCTTCGCTAACCACGATAGGCTCTAATTTAACAGGGGGCTTGGGTTTATTTCTCGCCATGCGCGAGATTAACCTTGCATTTTTCTTACCTTTCGAATTAGCACCAGTCTTAGGTTTAGGATTTTTGGTCGCGGGTTTATCAACTTCGGTATGTTTAGTCACAGCCATAGGCAAACTTGTAGGTGGTTCGGGTAGGGGTTTGGGCAGCAAAACACTATAAGGCACATGGGGAATAGGCTGGGTTTTGGTTATCATAGGTTTATCAACCTGTGGGGGGTCCAATTCTTTGAAACCATTATGGCTAAGGAAATCATCCCAACAATGACCACGTAACCTTAACTCGTAAACCATTATCATTTTAATCAACCCCAAATGGAAGAGGCTGGTGTCGGCTTGGCTGCGCTTGTACCTTTTAGCCATTTTGAATAAACTTCTATGCAAATAATGGGGCATACTAAGTTCGAAACCCATAAAAACCATCAATAAACGCAGGTGAAACAAGAAAATGAACCCGTACCTGCCTTCACAAGTAACGAATTGCTTGATAATCATCAAGAGATCATACCAGCGGGGTTTCAACATCTTTGCAGGCAAACCTCTGTCGCATGAGTTCACTGTCCGAGACTAAAATAACAATGTCCACGGGACATCATCAACCTTGCAACTTTTGGACCACTTATGTCCCGTAACAGGCAGGCTGGTTGCCGAGCTGAGCAATTGTTCAGTGATTTCAAGCTGGACATCTCCAATTTTGGCTCGGCATCCATTGAATGACAATGGAAATTGCCATGCCACAGTGAGGTTATAACCATCGAATTTCCTTATAAACGGGAGCCACCCGAACTCTTCCAAGTCGCTATATGCACCATCAAACATTAATAGTGCTTGGAACCCATTGAGCTCAGCCCTTACGACAGGATCCATGGCTTCTGTGCATGGTGGGGTTTGGACTTGGACAAAACAATGCACAGGGTCAAAAATGATAGGGTTTAACATCTTCAGCGCTCAAAGAGGCAGGGATTAATTGCATGCATGCGAAGGTGGTGGGATTACCACCACCATGCATGTATTAATGACCGTGTACAGTGCTATTCAATCCATAATCATAATCGTTTAAACCATATGTATCGGCCAACCAAATAGGTGTACAAACATATCGACATCCCATCCATCCAAAGTAAACCAACACCATAAATTATAATCCTGCGCCAAGTGTACATTTCATGAAATCAAACATTAATCACGATCTGTCTAGTCAATCAAACGTTTTAAACTGATGTTAATTCAATCATGCCAAAGCATAGTTTGAAACTATGATCGCTCAATGTAATATCAAGCTCACAAAATAATACGCCAAGCATCGATTCAACCCATAGAAATCCAAAAGATTAATCCATGCGCCTTTGTGAAACTCAAACCATATCTTTATTCTCCAATCGACCTTATAAATTTACCAATGCATTCGTTGCACATTCAAATGTTTATATTTCAAAGTTTTTAGAACATTACAACCAAACAATCTTATATGATCAATAAGTCAAGAGCTCATAGCAAGAAGGATCAAAGCATATCAAAATCAATCACAACCTTTATAGAGTCAAAGGTAACCAGTAAATCTTCATGCTCAATGGCTTGGTAATCAAACAGATCCAAATGCGCAATCAAGGTAAGAGTATAAGTTTGAAAAAAATCTTTTGCAGTCATGTGATAAACCAATGGTCAAGTGTCTTTCAGCAAAATCAATAAAAGACGATGACAATCAAAACAACGAGAGAGGTGTTTTCACACTTTCAGTTGTAAAAACTGATACGAAACCAAATTGCAATTGTCGCAAAAAATGAATACGATGTCTTGTAGCACAATGCGACGATGATTTGTCGTTAATGAGACAAGGGTGTAGGGAGCTTTTTTTAGGGTGAATTAAAAAAATGGATTGGCTGCCAACAATGGCGACATGCTGGGCGAAGCAGTTATCTCTGTTAAAAGAAATGAATTCAGATCGAGACGACAAAGAAAAATTCGACTTGAAAGAACAACCAGAAAATCGTACTACATCATCATCAGCTATCTTTTCTAGTGAAGTTTTAAAAGATGCAAACCAATAACAGTCTTAAATATCAGCAAGTTATGATTTTTATGATAAAATCTTCAATACTGTTGGCATGGCCACTGCTTCCAGCTGGCGTTCATAGCCTCGACAGGGTTGCCATTTAACCCACTCTGACGTCTTTATCCTGTCAAGAAGCTCTAGATTAGAATAAAGGACTTTTAAAAGAGGTTTCTTAT